>JAOTOM010003582.1:145000-167790 GCA_034440615.1 Ashinkailepas kermadecensis
ACCGGGGTTCAGTGGGTTCGGCCGATCTGAACCGTCTGATCTCTGCGCGTCTGTTGAATCACCGTAACGCTGATTGACCTGGCTTTCGAGCTGTTCCACATTGCTTGGGCACGTTTCAGCTAGCTTCCCGTGCTTTTAGATATCGGTGGCGACCAGTCCATCACAGCTAATATGTCCGGCTTCCCACTGGTCGGCCAGTTGCCGTGCGGACGGGCGGACGGCCGGACGACTCCCGCCGTTTTTACCCGCCGGCGGCGTCCGTAATGACCCGGAGATCGCAATGTACCAACGTCCCGGCCACTGTCGTTGGCAGCGCATCCAGCTCCTGCAGCTGGTGAGCCGGGTCAGCCAACTCACTCAGCTGGCAGGCCGGGTCAGCAAGCTCTCGCAGCTGGTGGGTAGGGTCAGCCAGCTCTCGCAACTGGTGGGCTGGATCAGACCAACACCACCAGAAACCGAGCCGTGCTCGGCTCCCGGCCTCTGAGTCGTGCCGGGAGTCGGCCTCCGGTCGTGCCTCGGGGTTTGTCCTCTGGCCGGCCCGGGCCGTTCAGAGCAGCTCTCGGGCCGATCAGAGCAGATCAGGGTCGCCCCCGGATCATTCGGAGCAGCTCTCGAGCCGCAAAGGAAGAGGAAGAACCTTGGCTCTTTCACGACGTATTCCATTGCCAGGCCATACAGCATCACCAACCTCTCGTCCTGATTGGTCGCGGATGGACTCTGTAATCCAACCGGTCGTGGTATTTGGATCTACGATGTTGCAGTCAACAGTGCAACGTCCTACCGATTGAGCTCTCTCAACCCTGCTGTCGAGCTTTCACCAACGCACGCCAATGACAGCAGTTTAAGCATTTCACACACATGGTACTCGACATGCAAGCATGCATTCGCCTCAGCCATGCACGACTGTGATACATGCATACACCACATCCAGCCTGGCTCATGTTTCATGCTGCTCTTTAAAGCTGCTCTTGTACAGAATTTCAGAATACAAAACGTTGTGCGTGCCTCAGGGTCGCCACCAGGGCTTCCGTCAGAGCCCCCCCCGAGCCGACCTCGGTCCACTTGGAGCAGCTGGCGGGTCTCCCCCACGACAGTCTGCGGGTACTTCCTCAGACTGTTGCCGCCGACCAGCGCTGACCGCTCCAGCTGAAGATAAGATCCGCCAAAGTTGGAGACAACACTTGAGTGGTGAATTGACATGCCCTCGAGGCGAAATGAAAAATCCACTTGAGTTATGGGCAGTGCCGACTACATTCATGACGGGAGGTGCGTGAAGGAAGGCAGAGGCGCGAGACGTCCGGATGCGAGGAGGGGACGAGTCCGGAGCCAGGTAGACGGAGATGGAAGATGCCTGGGGACCAGATGGGGATGGAAGATGCCCGGAGACCACCGTGCCGTGTCTGGCGGGTGGCACTTGGACGTGACAGCAGTCTGTCAACACTGGTGCCCTCTGGTGACTCCGACCGGTCAGACTGTGACACAGTGCGGCCCTCTGGTGACTCCGACCGGTCAGACTGTGACACAGTGCGGCCCTCTGGTGACTCCGACCGGTCAGACTGTGACACAGTGCGGCCCTCTGGTGACTCCGACCGGTCAGACTGTGACACAGTGCGGCCCTCTGGTGACTCCGACCGGTCAGACTGTGACACAGTGCGGCCCTCTGGTGACTCCGACCGGTCAGACTGTGACACAGTGCGGCCCTCTGGTGACTCCGACCGGTCAGACTGTGACACAGTGCGGCCCTCTGGTGACTCCGACCGGTCAGACTGTGACACAGTGCGGCCCTCTGGTGACTCCGACCGGTCAGACTGTGACACAGTGCGGCCCTCTGGTGACTCCGACCGGTCAGACTGTGACACAGTGCGGCCCTTTGGTGACTCCGACCGGTCAGACTGTGACACAGTGCGGCCCTCTGGTGACTCCGACCGGTCAGACTGTGACACAGTGCGGCCCTCTAGTGACGTTGGCACGTCAGACTGTGACACTGTGCGGCCATCTGGTGACGTTGGCACGTCAGACTCTGACACGGTGCGGCCCTCTGGTGACGTTGGCACATCAGACTGTGACACTGTGTCGCCCTCTGGTGACGTTGGCACATCAGACTGTGATACTGTGTCGCCCTCTGGTGACGTTGGCACGTCAGACTGTGACACAGTGTCGCCCTCTGGTGACGTTGGCACGTCAGGCTGTGACACTGTGTCGCCCTCTGGTGACGTTGGCACGTCCGACTGTGACACAGTGTCGCCCTCTGGTGACGTTGGCACGTCAGACTGTGACACTGTGTCGCCCTCTGGTGACGTTGGCACGTCAGACTGTGATACGGTGTCGCGCTCTAGTCGCGGTACGCCTGACTGCGACCGCCAAAGTGTTGCGCCATCCTCTGCCGTTCGGGTTCCGCTCTCGTGCCAACTGGGCCGACCCGGTGTCAAACTGTGGTCATCGGACCGCTCCGGGCCGACGGCGATGGTGGGGGACGATGGGCGTGGTGTGAGCGACCATTAGCATTATAAGCTGGTACATTATTCAGCGTGTCCGAGCGGAAAATCGTTCCCGAAAAGACAATATCACGTCGTAAGCTTCAGAATAGTAGAGGAAACTGAGGTCCCGAATTAAATTTGCTGTGTAATTTTCCCCCCGGGCGTGGGGGACTTAATATGCGTCTCACATTGGTTGCATTTGTGTGTGTGAGGGGGGCGGGGGGCTGGGAGGGATGGGTAAGTAGCTCGGGGTGTGGAATCGATCTGCCAGCGCAGTGCCGAACTCGTCCGTAAATCTGTAATGCTCGTGTCGGGAAATCTGTGATGCTCGTTGATATTCGGTGGCCCTGACTCAGACACGTCGCGGTGTCAGTAGCTCAGTGGTTAAGCTGAGCGTTTGGCATGACAGAGGTACTGGGCTCGATTCCCCGCGGTGCCATCCCTTCTTGTCAAGTTGAGAGCCAGGCGACGTCATACGGTTTCAGCAGCCAAGTGCATCGTAAGACAGTTATAAATTAGTCGTGAAATAGGGTGGAATATACCACCTATTGAACAATGAGGAGGCATCCTTTCTAAAGAAGTATCGACATCGTGCCTCTTGATGTGTGTTTATGAAGTCCCCATGCCTCGTTTCTGACTGTGATTTGTGTGTAAGTATCATGCTTATGCTCACTATTACAGATTGTGATACATAAACATCTTGTACCTAACGCGATTTTAAGTAAAGAGATTACCCATGATATTGTCTACTGTTCAATACAATTTGCTGATAGTATGGCATTCTTATCATTGTCATTAACAGATGTATCCCTACATTAGGTGTCTCCCAAGATAAACGAAAAAGATGCACATATAAGCAGGCTATGGGCTCAAAATTGAGTTCGAAGGACTTAAACAATATTCTAAACGACATTGTTTCCATGGGAAAAAATCGACATCTTAGTGGACTCGTTTCGACATCTCGCACCTAACGAAAAACCAGTATTTTAACGCTGTCGTAAGGCCACAACCAACCAACTCCGAGATGGCACTATGCTACACTGCCGAGCCGATGGATAATTAACTGATTAAAGTATCCAGTACTGTCAGTCAGTCCATGTTGTCTGTCTGCCACTTCCGTCCAAGAAGGCTGAATCACATGCCAGTGGTTTCTCTCAAATGTTCCGCAATCACTGCTACAATCAAGTTCTTGCGGGTTTTATTTGTGCACGTGACGACGCGCCTGAAATGCTATGCGTGAGCGGAAGAAATTGCGCGAAGTCTTGGCGCGCAATCACCGGGCTCAGGTTCATGTCAGCCGGAAAAATGCGGATCTGCTGTGTCTGTCGGTCGCTTTGTCGGAGGCCAGCAATACTGCCAAGCATAGGAATGCACCAGGGTTTGTTGCTCTCTCCCGGTTCCCACGCTAAATATCGACCCTCTGCCGCTATGGTATCCTCTCCACTACCCTGTCTTGTGTGCGACGTGATGAACGACTTGGTGACGTGATTCAGCCTCTGGCGGTCGCTCCGTCGCTTCGCCGTTGCGCTTTTCAGCCGGCGTCTTGTTGCGAACTGGTGGCGGCATGAGAAAGCAGTGTCGCCTGCAATATGCAGGGATTCGGGCGCCCATGAAGTTTCCTCACGTGGACTGGATTCCCTTTGCGCAGCCAACAACTTTGCCAGCTCGCAGTTGGTTGGGCGCGTTGTACAAGCTTGGCTTGGCTTGTCGGGCTTTGCTGGCTTGCAGTTGGGCGTGTTATACAGGCTTGGCTTAGCTTGGATTGACTTGGCTTGTCGGGCTTGGCTGACTCGCAGTTGGTCGGGCGTGCTGTACAGACGAGGCTCGTTAAACCACCGGCCTGGTTTCATGACTTGCGTGGCGCTTGCGGCTCGTTTTTCTGTGCGTTCTTGCCGCGCTGTTGCCGGCATGCCGTGGCATTTGTACGGAGCGCATGCCTCGTCCACCTTTGTCTGCGCAGTATAATTCACACTCCGTCCTTGGCGCACCAGGTGTTGTACGAGTCAGTTCACGCACTGCCATTTGTTGCCTGCTGACCGCGCCGCTGTTTGGTACCTTTGTCGTGGTGAGATCAGCAGCGCGTAACCGCGGCAAGATGCAAGTCCGATGGACATGAAGTAAGATTATTTTGTCGGGAAGCAATAGGCTTGCGTTACCAGACGACCTGCCGTCCGGCTAATGCGGGATCGCCATCCTAGTGGGTCAGAAGGGGCAGGCGTTGGGCGCTGTATAACCAATGCAGTTGATGCGCCCAACAACCCTAATAACACTAAACTAAGGGGCAGGCGTGATGTGACGGATCCGAAAAGCTGAGCCTTTCCGAAACTGGATGTAATGAAGAGCTTTGTTAGCGGCCGGTTTGCGTCGGCTTACTTGTCATGCTTGGTCCTCCTTATGTGTCGACATCGTGGCGAACTGTTTATCGTGGCGATCTTAATCCGTCGTTTTTGCGATGACATTCGGCCCGCTGGATGTGTGACTTGTGTGCAGCGGTGTGAATTTCTTCAGGAGCACCACGACACGATTTGTCCCGTGCAAAGGCGTGTGGTTTGGACTGACGTCATTAGGTGACATTGCAGAGCAGTCCGAAGTCTCACGACATGGGTGTTTTGTGAGAGTGCTGATGCTGGTGTGGGCGTGCTGTTTCCGCTTGTACCGAACCAGCGTCGTGTTCTTAGAGGCGTGGTGGTGAAAAGAGGGGGAAGAGGAGGTTTACGTTATTCTCATATTATTGAGTTACAGGAGTTACGTACGTTATGAGGAGTTCATTGTACATCAAAACAAATCGCCTGTTTCATATTCGATGTTTTGATGTTTTTTGTTTTACTGTGAAGTAAAATATGACTAAGCTTCCTCTTATCGGTTGCCTGATTCCGGCCTTATTACTTGCTGCCCTTACTACATCGGACATTTAGCAATGGAAACTGAAGTGAATAGTCTCGTGCGGTAATGGGTTGTTGCATGCTTCCTCTTATCGGTTGCCTGAGTCCGGCCTTATTACTTACTGCCCTTACTACATTGACAATTTAGTAATGGAAACTGAAGTGTATAATCTCGTGCGGTAATGGGTTGTTGCGTGTTAGAAGTATCGGAGGCGAAATCAGATATCCCCCCCCCCCACACACACACACCGGAACCGGGATAAAACTGGACTTACCCTATAGCAAATATCAGAATTTGCGGATTCTCGAGCCGAAACCGGGATTTCAGCGTGACTGCTTCTGCCGTTGGTGACGGGGATTTTAAATGACGGCCAATGACATTGGGGCACCACAACCGACCGGTCCGAGACGACCACCCGTGTCACCACTGCCCACAAAAGTTTGCATCACTAGCCGGGGCACCCTGGCGTGTGTGAGAGTGACGATGGCGGCGACCCATCGCCCCGCGGCCCGCCTGCGCCTGGTGCCGGATGCCGCCTCGCACCTGGGGGGGGGCTGCTTTCGGGATCCGCGACACTTTTCAACGCGCCTCTGCACGTCCGGGACGCCCTATCCGGCTAATAAGTCCTTGGATTAAATCACGGCGTGTTTGCGGCGGAGTGAAACGACCTGTGCGACCCACGCGCGGGCGGAGTCGGCCGCCATGGTTGCTATGGAAACCGCCGTCGAAAAGCACCGATTGGCTTTATCGCTCAGCCGTACACAGGCTTATTTTTAGTGAAATAGTCTAACCCGATTGATTACAGCCTTATCCACTGTGACATTGTTTTCGCCGTGGAGACTTATTCAGAAGTATCTGGCTCGAAGTGAACGGCTGTGTCGCGGAAGAATTGTGTTGTTACCGTCTCCTGTTGTCTGGCGGCGAGCGCACCGCTCCCTGGGCGCGCCGCTGGACGGCGCCGGGGGGAGCGGTGCGGAAGTCAAGTCACGTGCGTTACCGGCGCCGCGCGGCAGACTCGCGCCACCGCAGACCCGCGCCAGCGCGCCGTGTCGGCGCCGGGAGGAGGCCTGCAACACGGCGGGCCGCCGCCGTGTGCCCGCCGAGTGCCCGCCGAGCGGCTGAATAAAACAGGCCGGCTGGCGCCCGGGCGGGCCCTGCGGTCGTGCGGTCTGGCGCCGGCGGCGACCCGCGCGGCAGGCACCCACCCCCGCACCCTGGCGAAACCAGCCACTCCGCTCTCCGCCGCATTGCCAGTCGAGCGACACTCGGCCGGCAGTCGCTCCTGGGCTATTTCGGTTGCCCACATTTCGGATCGTTTCGACGTGTGGCACTCGACGGCTTCGAGGAAGTAATGGATGAGCAGTGTGACAGCCTTGAAGCGGCTTGTGTCCGTCCTAGCCAGCGGCGACGGGCGCGTTCGCGGAAATCACCCAGAGCGTGAGCGGATGTTTCCGCCGGCGGCTTTCACGTACATATCAAAACCGCCGTTTTTCCGGCTGTATTGCGCGCTGCTCAGCCAGCATAGTTAGTGGCCGCGGACAGCGAGATTGGTTTCATCACGCGTGGAAAAATGTGCTCCGGCTATAACCGCTTGACGTTTGGAGTCGTGCTTTTCGCCTATCATTTGTGGGTGTGCTTGTTGTCTGAATGGGGTAAATGAATAGCTAAGTTGAATAGTTTAAACGCATTTCTAATATTTCGATCATTCAGAAGTTATCCAAGAACATGTAGCCAGAAGTATAAGTCCTGGGTATGACATAAAATTATGCGCACGCTTAAATTCGTGCAATAACACGTTGTTTCCATATGTTCAAAAATGCTGTACCGCTGCTAAAGTGGCAGCGATAGATACACGAAATCGCGTTGCATTGGATTGCAAGTTGGCTTCACGGAGTCCACGTGCAATTCCCACGTTCTGTCACCGACCGCACTGTGCCATCTGCTGTCTCCGGACTCCGGAGTCACCGGGAGCCGACTCCTCGCCGCACCGCACCCCACAGGGCGGTGAGGGACGAAGGGGAGGGGTGGTGATCGCCTCACCAGATGGTTTTCTGTTCGGCCCGCGGCCGATCAGCCTCGGTGCTGTCGTCAAACCCGCCACGCTGTAATTTATATCGCGCCTTCCGACCAAGTCGGCAGAGACGTCGGCTGCACTGACTTTGGTCGCACTGCCGCGCGGTTTCATGCGCTACGGATGGAGCTCGGGAGGTGACTGGCTGCTGCCGCCGGCGCCAAAGGCTGCACTGGTCATATAATGTGCCGCGCGAATCGGAAATTGGCGGCTGCCGTTGGCTCGCTTTGACCCGGGGATCAAGCGTGCTGACTTGCCCGTTGTACAGCGCCGAGATATGCAACCGTGAACTGTGGACCGCGAACGGGGTGGACTGCGGTTTCGGAGTGTGTTTTCGTTGTTTGGATTCCTCGCGCTCCGTTTGGACACCGTATCGATGACGAACTAAAAAAACATGGATGAAAGCCAATGCTGGGAATGGACTGCGGTGGAAGTAAGAACAACCTTGAGTTATTTTACGGAATATCTCTTGGGTCATATAGCGTCGCCAACCTCTCGCGCCCATTGGTCATGGGTGGACTCGGTAATGCCGCCGGTTGTGGGATTCAAACCCACGATCTTGCGATCGAGAGTTCAACTATCTACCTACTGAGCTACCGTGACCCCGATCCCTGTGGGAATTTTCAATTGGTGGTGGGGAGGACTACCCTCTTCGTACACATGAACTTTCGGCAACCCTGTCTCTAGGATGCGTCGCTTCCAATAATTGCCAGAAGAGCGAGGAAAGCCATGCCCGCCGAACTGCCAACGCGGTCTACACGGCGCCCAGCCGGGGCTGGAGTCGGCCCGAAAGCCGCCAATGTATCCGCGGCTCGTCTTGATCGCCCGGCTCGGGGACGAGTAGTCTAGGGGTAGGTTGCCCGTCTCACAATCGAAAGATTGTGAGTTCGAGTCTCACCTCTCTCTACTCTTCGCCCGCGGCCAATCGGCGTGAGAGATTGGTGACGCTTCATGACTCAACGATCGACGTGTTGTAAAACCAATAACCACCGATCGCCCGGCTTCGACCGAAGCCGTAGCGAAGCGGTGTGTAGCACGACAGAAACCGTAGCCGCCGCACGGCCCTCATCCACGGGCGGGTGTCTCTGGTGACAGCGCCGCGGACATGTCGGTCGGTTCACACTCCGATGGACGATCCGAGAACAGCACGTGACCCAAAAAAAAAGATTCGCATCGGACGTGGAATATTCTGTTTGTTATCTAAGATGTTTAATCATCTATCTGCGTTACACCCTATATATCGATGAATTGTGACATACAGCTAATGCTCTTTTACATAAATTTCAATTTTTTTTCGCTTTTCAGCTTCACTCAGAGCGATTAATTGAATTGCTCCTTGGCAATTCCAGCAACAAACATTTGGCAATTCAAGCCACGCGAAATTGGCTACACTGGCGCTTAAGTACCTAGCACTGGCAAGACCGCCCGTGTGTTTGTGTCGGTCATGTGGCAATACAGCGGAATGATAGTGCAATGGTGACGTATGTGGCGGTCGTGTCGTGGTACATGTACACTCGCTGTGGTAACCCGCCTCGCTTCAGTTCGCCCGCGACTTTAAGCTTTCTCTGTGCACGGAAATGCGAATTGAACGACATTCGCATTCTCCGCGCCTAAGCAAGCCGTGTTCGGTAAATATTTAATTATCAGTGTTTACGTTCCGTTTCATGGACTGTTTCTTCCACGCAATCCTGTGAATCTGTCTATCTACCTGGGCATTTGCCCGTTGCGGCGTCGGCCTACCCCGTGTCACTTGACTATATCCGCCCCTGGCACCGTGGCTGCCAGATGGGGCTGGCTGGCGCTCACCTGAGGTCGACCCCTGATCCCCTGGGGTGTGCCACCCCTGCATCTGCGCATACTCAGGGTCCTGATACTCTGGGGTGTGCCACCCCTGCATCTGCGCATACTCAAGGCGTCCGGGCAATGTTCGCTTTTCTGAATCAACACACCGGAAAATTGATCATGGATGCCCGGGAGATGCAGCCGTGTAGAACATCGAGATGACTATGCACGCAGTGAGCCTCCCAGATCCAGCCGGCTTGCTTCCAGCGCACGTCATGTTGTGTTTATCTGTCGCATCGCACCACGCTGCTTTCGAGCATTTACCGAAACCAGAGCAGCGGCCGGCATTTGTGTGCCGAACAATGGGTGGTCACTTCTATTGTGCAATTGAAGTTCTGTATTGCGCATAGCTATGCAAGCGTGAACAGCTCTTTTGTGGCGGCTAATAATGCTCTGATTCGCCCACCGGCGGCTGTTTGTGTTGCCTTCATTATTGCGCGTCGGTGTTTGAGGGCCAGCTCCGTCACGCATGGACCGTGGAGATCCATATCAGTCCGTGAGCAGATTTGATCAGCAGTATAGTTGACTTACTTCTGGGCTCTGATCAACACTGTGAATATTTGAGGGATTGATGACAATGTGACGTGTTGCGTGGCCATTGCAGTCGACGCGCCGCGAAATCCCAATATCCGACAATGTGACGTAATTTACATGTAAGGTAACCTTTCGTTGTCCTTGCCAACATTTCGGCTATTGTTTTCAAGTTTCAATTTAAATATCATTTCACATCTTCCCATCTTCCCATCGATCACTCTAATGTCGCAACATTGCAATCTTTGAGAGGGTTCATCTGGCCGGCCCCCGTGTCTGTCACGTTCACGGCACGTCATCCTCCCACCTTTGACATGCCTTGCCTGTTTTGCCCCCTCTCTGGACCCTCTCTGCCTCTGGCCTGAAGCTGCTTACTTCTGACCTGCCACATTTGACCTCACCTACCTCACCTATCCACATACCTCGTCTACCTCACCTACTTCGTCTACCTCACCTACCTAACCTACCAACGAATCTCTGGCGTACCCCTCTGACACGTCTCTGACCCACCACTTCCGCCCGGCAGACGTGCTCATGGGCTACAACGGTACGATATTCGCCTACGGCCAGACCTCGTCGGGCAAGACGCACACCATGGAAGGCGTGCTGGGCCGGCCCGACCTGCAGGGCATCATCCCGCGCATCATCAGCGACATCTTCAACCACATCTACAGCATGGAGGAGAACCTCGAGTTCCACATCAAGATCAGCTACTTCGAGATATACATGGACAAGATCAGGGATCTGCTTGATGGTGAGAGAACGGGAGTGGGGGCCGCGGTGGCTCAGTCGGCAGAGCCTCGGACTCGTGATCGCAAGGTCGTGGGTTCGAACCTCACAACCGACGGCATTACCGAGTCCACCCTCGACCAATCGGCGTGAGAGGTTTGCGACGCTATATGACCTAGCGGTTGAATGCGTCGTAAAATGACCCAAGGTATATGAGCGAACGGGAGTGGGACGTGCGGGGGATTTCGTGCGCTGATCTGTTAATGCGTTTTATTATAAATGTTGTTTCTATGATGGATGCTGTTGCATTTCTGCATGCTAGTCTGATATATGGGTGCTCAGGCCTCCTTTGCAAAGGAGGCCGAAGACCGGGCGGGTTGTACATCACAAAGGAGGGATTTATGAACTGAGTGGCTCTATGCAGCCCCGCCCAACCACAACGCTTTCCATTGGTCAATAGTTTTGCAGGTAGGCAACCCAGGGGTTTTCGTGAAATTTCGTTGGAGCCAATGCCACAAACGTTCTCTGTTGTGGTGTGTGCGTGTATGTGGCCGGGTGGCTGAATGACCCAACCCACCCTCGAGCGAGGGCGAGGTCGAACTCCTAGGGTTTGAACCTACGCATCACTGACCGTGGCCATTTGTACTGACTGGGACTAATGACCAATCAGCTGATGCTTCTCCGCCGGTCTTCCGCTGCAGCATTTCTCGCGTGGTGGGTCGCGCTGGATGCCCGCTCACTGCCCGAGTACCATTCTGACGTCACCCTTCGCCGGCAGTGTGCTGGAACTCTGAAATTTGATTGGAGACCACACTTAATTACAGTGGTTTTGACATCACTTTTTTCCTTTTCGTATCATCAGGTATGACCTGTGCTATTTTTGTCCAGGTTATGAGTGAACTTTGGGTGGATCTTTAAAAGCGCCCATGGCCTCTGGCAGCAGCACTGCCCACGGGAAAAGGCAGCAGGTACACTACTCACATCACCATCATCAAACAAGCAACAGACGTCATTTAAAATCGCTCATTAATGGGCATTATCCATGCATGCTTGCACTTTGTATACACCAGTTGGCCCCTTTTGACATCACCCCTCTCCCCCTCCACTCTACAAAAAGTCAATTTCAGGCCGCTGTCCGTGGCACACACTTCCGCGGCGCTGAACGTCCCCGGGGTGATGGGGCCGTAGTGCCGATACGCCCCCTGCCACTGCGGTCACTGCGGCCGCTAATCGTGGGTCCGTCACGTGGCCGCTCCCTGTCCGGCCGTCACGTGGCCGCTCCCTGTCCGGCCGTCACGTGGCCGCTCCCTGTCCGGCCGTCACGTGGCCGCTCCCTGTCCGGCCGTCACGTGGCCGGCCGCTCCCTTCCTGTCCGGCCGTACGCTGGCCGTCGGCCGCACGTGGCCGCTCCGTCGGCCGTCACGGCCGCTCCTGTCCGGCCGTCACGTGGCCGCTCCTCTCCCCCCCCCCCCGGGCCCCCCCCTCTCCCCCCCCCACCCGCCCCCCCCTCCCCCCCCCCCCCTGCCCCTCCCCCCCCCCCCCCCCCCGCTGGACCGCTGCGCCGGGCGTCACACACCGGCCTGGTAACGTCAGCGCGCGAGACAACTCGGCCAGGTGTCTCCGCCGCACCAGTCTACCACCAATCACCAGTGTCGCCAATCCACTACCATCACCACTAGTCACACTAGGGTGTGCAGAGTTCTCAGAAGATGGGATGCGGATGGCGGATGACTTGCTGTGTCTTCTCGTCTCGTATTTGTGGTCTCGTCGTGTCTGGTTTTTCGTCTCCTCTTGTCGGCAGACACCACGTGTCCGGTATTGTGTGCCGGTGGTGTCGGGCTTCTGCAGCTGGCCAATGGCGACCGTCGGCGTCGTTGCGATTGTGGCCGGAACGAGCTCCTGGAAAGTCGGGATTTCAAACTCGTTCGTGGTGCCGACGAGCTTGGTCACGGAAAATAATGTTTGGATTCGGTCTCGGGGAAATCGAGCCCCGGCATGTCTGACCTGGAGAGCATGGCATCGTCGTGAGAATAGCGGAATTGACCGAACCTTACTGCAATTATAGACTCGTCAAAATCTAGTATGAGTGTTGATCTCTTGGTTTTTTCTTAACGGCGCGTCTTCTTCCACCAACTCATATGAAAAAGGAACACGGGAGCCCTTCATTTAAAGTACAAATGCCTTTATCACTTTTACTGAAGCTCTATTCCAACTATAGTCGTGATGATTTAGGCTTTCCAAGCTTCTCTAGTAATTCAATTGATAGATTGTTCTCAAATGTTCGTTATCAATTTCAACATCATTCGGCAATTTGTGTCCAATAATTTTGGCGCCCTGTCGGAGCCTACTGCTGCTGCCAAGCGGAAATATTTGCCCGCCTCGCGATCATTCCGCGGCCACCAATATCACGGTGCAGACCAAATCAGACCAAATCGCCTGCGCCATCTGGCGGCTCCCAGCCGCCTGTCATCAATTTGGCAGTCGAGCGGGAACAATTCCCGTCGACAGTAAGCGCCGCGGATGGCGGGTAAGTGAACGTGGATAGCCGACACGCCAACCCACTGAGCATCACCGGTGCAGTTTGGCGCTGTCGTTCCGTTCAATTTCTGTGGCGCATTGTCTTCTCAGCACAACGAAGACGGTTCTTTGGACGAGAGGTATCCACGCTAACTATGGCGTATCTTCTAGGTGATGGGTCACGCGTGGTTCAGACTGGACGAATATTCGAGTTCCTCTCGCAAGTGCGATTTGATACTGTTTACCCCGGGAGATAAGACATAGCGCTGCATCCATGTCTAAGGTGATCCAAGTCTTCTGTGGTATATGCGCATGCCAAGCGCCATACCAGATGGTCAGTGATAAAATCAGGACGATTATACTGAACTTTTTTACCATCACGGGCTTGACAATATACTACATACATAGTAAGTGGTCTGTACTAGCCTCCACTTGGTACCACTTGATACCTTGGTATAACTGACGATGTTATGGGCGCTGCATGACCTCTGTAGTCGATGCGCCCCAAAACTCAAATAACTGACTTAGCGCACCGGGGTCTGTGTGCTGCAGTCGGCTCGACTGCTAACCCTGATGGCGATTGATGCGTGAGACGTGCATATGCTGCGACTGACCCGTGCCCATATGGGTGCCTGGTGTGAACTTGTTTCCCCCGACAATTGCGCCGGTCTGCCCATCGGTGAGCTGGCACTCGGCTGTCGCCAAGACTGGAGCTGACTTGAGCTTATTACTCGACACCATTAACCCTCGCACGGGCGATTGGGGTGGGGTGTGCAGCCACCCCGTGACATTTTAATATATATATATATATATATATATATATATATATATATATATATATATATATATATATATATATATATATATATATATATATATATATATATATATATAGTATCTCTGCGGTACGGCTTGTGAAGGGTGTTAGGCTTTTTGGTAAAATTATATTTTCTTATGGTATTATTCTCACTTTCACATTCCATCCCCAGCATTCTAGTGTCAGGGAAGTGGAGCCATACACGCGGCGTGTTGTGCGGTGCTGACTGTGACCCGTGACCTGTGTTGCAGTGTCAAAAGTGAACCTGTCGGTACATGAGGACAAGAACCGTGTGCCGTTCGTCAAAGGCGCCACCGAACGCTTCGTCTCCAGTCCCGAGGAGGTGTTCGAGGTGATCGAGGAGGGAAAATCCAACCGACACATAGCCGTCACCAGTAAGTATGTGTCTGAGGGTACTTGGACGTGTCCGAAGATACTTGGATGTGTCCGAAGGTACTTGGGATGTGTGTGTCTGTGTCCGGGGGTACTTGGATGTGTCGGTGTCTGCGTCCGGGGGTACTTGGACGTGTGAGTGTCTGGGCCCGGGGGTACTTGGACGTGTGAGTGTCTGGGCCCGGGGGTACTTGGACGTGTGAGTGTCTGTCCGAGGGTACTTGGACGTGTGAGTGTCTGTGTCCGTGGGTACTTGGACGTGTGAGTGTCTGTGTCCGAGGGTACTTGGACGTGTGAGTGTCTGTGTCCTGGGGGTTCTTGGACGTGTGAATGTCTGTGTCCGGGGGTACTTAGACGTGTGTGTCTGTGTCCGGGGGTACTTGGACGTGTGAGTGTCTGTGTCGGTGGGTACTTGGACGTGTGAGTGTCTGTGTCGGTGGGTACTTGGACGTGTGAGTGTCTGTGTCCGGGGGTACTTGGACGTGTGAGTGTCTGTGTCCGGGGGTACTTGGACGTGTGAGTCTGTGTCCGGGGGTACTTGCGCATGTGTGTGTCCGTGTCCGTGAGTGCCTGTGTCCACGAGTGTCTGTGTCTGTGAGTCAGGCTGTAACTAGGAGTGTCTGCACCCGTGATTCTCTACTTGTGAGCCCCACTACCCGTGAGTGTCTGCACCGGTGTGAGTGCCCGTGCGCACCGCAGCGCTTTCACAATTGAGTTATCAGACGCCTGGCCGTCACGACATCCGAGTGCGAGCAGTGGCGCGTGCCGGCCGGCTGGCGGTCCGCCCGGCTATTGTCGGCACCCACCTGCGTGCGCCGTCCGTGGCGCTGACATACCCCGTCACAGTCCCCAGTATTGGTGACCGAACCGCGACCACCCTGACCCGAGATGTGGCTCACGCCGCACATGATGTGTGGAGTGGTCTGTGGTCACGTGAAGTATGGTCGTGCTGTCAAATTCACAATGCGGGTTCATAGTCCGGAGCGTTCGGTCGCTCCCGGGTATAGTCCGGAGCGTTCGGTCGCTCCCGGGTTCATAGTCCGGAGCGTTCGGTCGCTCCCGGGTATAGTCCGGAGCGTTCGGTCGCTCCCGGGTTCATAGTCCGGAGCGTTCGGTCGCTCCCGGGTATAGTCCGGAGCGTTCGGTCGCTCCCGGGTATAGTCCGGAGCGTTCGGTCGCTCCCGGGTGTCGTCCACTCCACAGGGACATCGTCCAGCGTCTGGGGTCGGGTGGACGTGGTACCACGCGCCACGGCGCCGGTCAGCTCGCGAGCACGCCCGGTGAGAGCCGACGCCGTGCGTGTATGGCGGCGGCTGCCCGCCGTCTGACGTGTGGTGATGATCGAGAGTTGGCGGAGGACCGTGCCGAGCACTCGGCGGTGCCCGCGCGGCCCCAGCAGGGCCACAGCACGGCCCCAGCACGGCCCCAGCACGGCCCCAGCACGGCCCCAGCACGGCCCCAGCACGGCCCCAGCACGACTTGTCTCAGCTGATGGGACATTGTACGGCCGTGACTGATGCTGTCGCTATGGCACCCGCTGCTCAGGCACCTGGAGGTCTCGAGCTCGCCGTCCTGCCACCCGCCGCCGTCGACTCTGTCACTACGACACCCACAGCCCCGCGGCTGCCTGCGGCGCCGCAGCCCAGGCAAGGTCGGCTTTGAGGTCTCCAACTGGCCACCCTGCTACCTACCCGCTGCCCAGGTACCTGGAAGTCTCTAACCGGCCGCCCTGCCACCCGCCGCTCGGGTACCTGGAGGTCTCGAGCTCGCCGTCCTGCCACCCGCCGCCGTCGACTCTGTCACTACGACACCCACAGCCCCAGCGGCTGCCTTTGCGGCGCCGTTCAGCCCAGCTCGCAACGGTCCGGCACGGACCGTCTGGCCACGATCATTACCACTGCGGCGTCAGACGTCCAGCCCAGCTCGCACCGGTCCGGCACCGACCGTCTGGCCACGATCACTACCACTGCTGCGTCAGACGTCCAGCCAAGCTCGCACCCGTCCGGCACCGACCGTCTGGCCACGGTCATCACCACTGCGGCGTCAGACGTCCAGCCCAGCTCGCACCGGTCCGGCGCCGACCGTCTGGCCACGGTCATCACCACTGCGGCGTCAGACGTCCAGCCCAGCTCGCACCGGTCCGGCACCGACCGTCTGGCCACGGTCATCACCACTGCGGCGTCAGACGTCCAGCCCAGCTCGCACCGGTCCGGCGCCGACCGTCTGGCCACGATCATTACCACTGCGGCGTCAAACGTCCAGCCCAAGCTCGCACCGGTCCGGCGCCGACCGTCTGGCCACGGTCATCACCACTGCGGCGTCAGACGTCCAGCCCAGCTCGCACCGGTCCGGCGCCGACCGTCTGGCCACGATCATCACCACTGCGGCGTCAAACGTCCGGTGTAGCCGGGTCGGGAGTTGACCTGTGGTGGCCAGCGAGTGGCACGACACCGGTGTGTTTGATCAGGCGAGCCTGCGTGTTTGATTAGCCGGGCGGGTCTCCTACTCGGGACATCTGGCATCGCTATGCCGACGAGTGAGCCTGCTACTCGGGACATCCGGCACCGTTGTGCCGGTGAGTGAGCCTGCTACTCGGGACATCCGGCACCGTTGTGCCGGCGAGTGAGCCTGCTACTCGGGACATCCGGCACCGTTGTACCGGCGAGCGAGTCTGCTACTCGGGACATCCGGCACCGTTGTGCCGGCGAGTGAGCCTGCTACTCGGGACATCCGGCACCGTTGTGCCGGTGAGCGAGTCTGCTACTCGGGACATCCGGCACCGTTGTACCGGCGAGCGAGTCTGCTACTCGGGACATCCGGCACCGTCGTACCGATCGTAAATCGCTCGTTCGACCACGCCGAAGTGCTTCTCGTCACCTATCCCACGCGCGGTGAGCCGTCGGCACCTGAGTCTGAGTCACCTTCGGCTTCTCGTCGGCTGAGGTCAATCCGAATTGGTCGGAGGCACCTCAATTATAAATATTTCATCGGATGGAACCCGCAGCGCATATGAAGCGCGCGAGTTCGCTCCAAACGTCTCCAGAGCTGCCGAAGATGATGCACGAACCGCGTAACTCGCGGTTCGGGCCACAGTAATACGCGATACTGCGGGTCGGCGGAGACGTATGGCATGCCGCCTAATTGGTCCGGACGTGCCGCACCGGCTGGGAGACTGATGGGTGATTGGCCCGGACGTGGCGCACCGACTGGGAGACTGATGGGTGATTGGTCCGGATGTGGCGCATTGGCTGGGGGACTAGTGGGTGGGTGGGCGGGCGGGCGGGAGACCGTGCGGTGAGCAAAATGGGTGGATAGACCCATCAATAGATGGGTGGATGGACATATGGGTGGCTAGACATGTCCATCCACATGGGTGGACAAGGATCACGGGTGGGTAGACATCCATAAGGCTGGGTAGACAAGATCACGGCCGACTTTCGCTGCACAATGCATTGATTCGCTGAGGCGATTCTGAGTCGCCGATCCTTGGCATCGAAAAGGTGGCGGACGCTGAATCTACGCAGGTTGCTACATATACTACACATGTACTACATATCTACTACAGGCTCTCGCATGAGAGTATTGCCGCGGACCGAGCATGTCGGCTGCTCGGCGTGACGTGGCCCCCGTGGGCACGCGCCGTGTTGATCGTGAGGCCAGCCACTCTGCACGCTCGCTGACACCTCGACTGTCCTGGATCATGACCGGCGAACCTTGGTCGAGCACCGACGGCCGTCGGTCAGGCTCTGACCTGAGTCTGTCCGGCTCTGACAGCCCTGTATCAGGATCTGGCCGTTCTATGTTGCTGGCTGACTATCCTGGATCTCGATCCAACGATCACTGATTTGGATCTGACGGTCCTGGGCCAGGCTGTGACGGCTCTGGGTCGGAGTCTGGTCGCCCTGTATCATATATCTGGATCGTTCTAGATGACACAGGAACGCCGCTGGGTCAGACGATGCCCCGGCTGGGTCGGACCAGATCCGGCCCGGCTCAGCCACTGGCCATCCTGGATCAGCCTCTGACCGCCACAGACGGGACTGTGACGCCCCTGGATCAGACACTAACCATTATAGAGATGGTAGTGGCGGCCGTTAATCTAGCTCTGGCCTGTCTCGGCCCCCGAATGTCCAGTTAGCGGTGTGCGCCGCCGGCGCCGCCGGCAGTCCAATTGCGTTCGGCCCACCCGGCCGAACGCGTCGACCGGGTGGGCGGAATTATTCCTGCGGCGGTGTATTCTGGTGGAGCCGGAGTCGCCGGTGGGCGGAATTATTCCTGCGGCGGTGTATTCTGGTGGAGCCGGAGTCGCGCCTGGACGAGCCGCGTGATTCGTGCTGCTGGCGCAGGCCGTCCGGTGGCGCCGGGGTCGATCGGCCGGCAGTCGACCTCCGGCGAGCCGGCGCCGGCCCGGCGCTCTCAATCGGAGTAGCGGTCGTTCGCTCTTACATTGGTCAAGGCCCTGTTTTGACTCGTCTGAAGCCGTGTCGAATTTGTGTTGCAGTGTGCCGCAGATTGTTCTCTCGTTTAAATATTACGTTCCAGTGCGTTGGCGCACAGCGCTTGGTTGTGCCGAGTGAACATACATGCGTCGCCCCCTGAGCCCAAGGCAACCACCAAAGCGGGTCTGGCCGGTGGCTCCGCCGTAAATACACTGGCGATCTGTCGGGTCATGTCTCCTGTCGGGTCGGGTCTCCTGTCGGGTCATGTCTCCTGTCGGGTCATGTCTCCTGTCGGGTCATGTCTCCCGTCGGGTCATGTCTCCCGTCGGGTCATGTCTCCTGTCGGGTCATGTCTCCTGTCGGGTCATGTCTCCCGTCGGGTCATGTCTCCTGTCGGGTCATGTCTCCTGTCGGGTCATGTCTCCCGTCGGGTCATGTCTCCTGTCGGGTCATGTCTCCTGTCGGGTCATGTCTCCTGTCGGGTCATGTCTCCTGTCGGGTCATGTCTCCCGTCGGGTCATGTCTCCTGTCGGGTCATGTCTCCTGTCGGGTCATGTCTCCCGTCGGGTCATGTCTCCTGTCGGGTCATGTCTCCCGTCCGGTCATGTGTCCCGTCGGGTCATGTCTCCTGTCGGGCCATGTCTCCTGTCAAGTACTTGTCTGAAGAGTGTACACTGCAGGCATCCACTCGAAATGTCAGCTTCTCAGTAGACTTTGTTCACGGGAACACGAAGTTGCGCCAGTTCGTCATCACTTCGCTACATTTAGATTCATGTGAGGATGAGCGGGGCTATTCGCTTGGATAAGGCTCATGCAGCTAACATCCTAAGACGGTCTGCTATCTATTCTACTCCCTTTACAATTGAGAGCATTTTGAATTTGTGCCGGGATGGTGCGGATCATTGAAGAACAATGAGTAACTACCAGCCGTGGAGCGAACCAAAAGGGTTCCGGGAACCAGCCAGCTCTTCTCGCCGATGTATGTCGCTTGAACGGAAATTGGTGTGTGGCAGCCATTTGCCACGTATCCATTCGTTCCATCATATAACTTGGATGTTAGCCTGAGGCACTGCTGCCAGGCGTCCAGTGTGGGGCCTGCCTACGCCTGTTGTGCCAGGCTGACGGGACGCTGGCTGCAGTGTGCCGTACTGGTGTCCCACGTCTGGGGCGGCGTGACGTGGGCGCAGTGTGTACTAGCGCTCGATCAGTAGCCCAGTCTGGTGGGTCGTGGGCGCAGTGTGTACTGGTGCTCGATCAGTAGCCCAGTCTGGTGGGTCGTGGTCGTGGGCGCGCTGCGACGGCGAGAGCGCACGGTCTCCCCTCGTCCTCGTTCTCGTCATCATCGTCATAGTCATCGTCATCGTCATCGTCATCGTCATCGTCATCGTCCTCGTCATCGTCCTCGTCATCGTCCTCTGTCTCATCGTCAGTCATGCTCCTTTCCTCGTCACCGTCCTCTACCTCGATCTCGTCCCCAGTCTCTGTCTCTTCGTCCGTCATGCTTCCCTCCTCGCCATGTCTTCTACCTCGATCTCATCCTCTGGGTTATCCTAGTTCTCGTGCCTGTCCTATATAGTCTTCGATCTCATCCTCGTCCTCGTCCTCGTCTCGTCCTCGTCCTCTCTGTCTTCGATCTCATCTTCTTCCTCGGCCTCTGTTGGATCTCATCCTCGGCCTCGGTCTCTGCCTTGGCCTCTGCCTCTGCCTCGTCCTCGTCCTCTCTAGTCTTCGATCTCATCTTCTTCCTCGGCCTCTGTCTTGGCCTCTGCCTCGTCCTCGTCCTCGTCCTCGTCATCGTCCTCGTCATCGTCCTCGTCATCGTCCTCGTCCTCGTCCTCGTCCACGTCCACGTCCTCTGCCTCGGTGTCGTCCCGTCAGTCACGGACGTCACTGAGAGGGCTGGAGTGCCGCTGCTCTCGCGTGTTGCCCAGACCCCACCGCGGCGGCAGCGCGTGTTGCTCAGACCCCACCGCGGCGGCAGCGCGGTGTTGCTCAGACCCCACCGCGGCGGCAGCGCGTGTTGCTCAGACCCACCGCGGCGGCAGCGCGTGTTACCCAGACCCCACCGCGGCGGCAGCGCGTGTTGCCCAGACCCCACCGGGCGGCAGCGCGTGTTGCCCAGACCCCACCGCGGCGGCAGCGCGTGTTACCCAGACCCCACCGCGGCGGCAGCGCGTGTTGCCCAGACCCCACCGCGGCGGCAGCGCGTGTTACCCAGACCCCACCGCGGCGGCAGCGCGTGTTGCCCAGACCCCACCGCGGCGGCAGCGCGTGTTGCCCAGACCCCACCGCGGCGGCAGGCGTGTTGCCCAGACCCCACCGCGGCGGCAGCGAGTGTTGCACAGACCCCACCGCGGCGGCAGCGCGTGTTGCCCAGACCCCACCGCGGCGGCAGCGCGTGTTGCCCAGACCCCACCGCGGTGGCAGCGCGTGTTGCCCAGACCCCACCGCGGCGGCAGCGCGTGTTGCCCAGACCCCACCGCGGTGGCAGCGCGTGTTGCCCAGACCCCACCGCGGCGGCAGCGCGTGTTGCCCAGACCCCACCGCGGCGGCAGCGCGTGTTGCCCAGACCCCACCGCGGCGGCAGCGCGTGTTGCCCAGACCCCACCGCGGCGGCAGCGCGTGTTGCCCAGACCCCACCGCGGCGGCAGCGCGTGTTGCCCAGACCCCACTGCGGCGGCAGCGCGTGTTGCCCAGACCCCACCGCGGCGGCAGCGCGTGTTTTGGTCCCCGCACACGAGTGGAGCACCAGTGTATCCTGATCGGACATTACGCCTGTGGGGCAGTCCCCAGAGAACGGGATAAAGAGTGGTGATGGAGGCGGCCGTGCTAACAACTCGCCTGCATTGCCTTGCGACCTGTACCCTGGAACGGTGACATCGTAACGGCCGCGGCGAAGGCCGAATTGCACACGGCGCTCTTTTCTGTTGGTCTTATAGCAGTGGTGTGTGATATTCCGCCAAGTTGTTTAACAGAAGTCGTAAAGTGCGGCTCATTCGGTGGCAGTGTGGGAGCTGCGCTCTTCACCAGGCACCCACGCCGGGACATCGGGAGCGGTGTTGGCAGTGGACCGTTCGGCGTTTGTGTGATGGTCAAGCGGCTGCCTCGGCACATGTATGTTATATATATATATAACATTTGTTAATGGTTAATATATGATGCATGGTTGTTAATATATAATCATATGTGTAAATTATTGTCGTTTAAGTTCGTAATAGTGCGGTGCAAAATAATATGCTATTCAAACGTCAAATATACCTAAACTAACACTGGATATATATCGGCCACGGACCTTTGCCATTATTGACGAAGGTCCGAAATACATGCAGCGTCATTTTGGTGTTGCGTCACGTTTTAATATGAGGAAAAGGTTATTTTAGATCATATTATTGCCAACAATCAGTGTTCAACAAAACATCGCACCACCTGATTTAATTATTAACACGCGCACTGGAGGGGGGCGAAATCCGCCCACCCCTCCGGTTTTTCGCAAATAACTGCAGATTTTACCGGTCGATATACGCGATTTTCGGTGTACCTGCTTAAAAATGAACGGCGCGTCGTTTAAAGCAAGAAAAATGGAAATCTCCCGAAATTTTTTCAAGTTAGGGGCCGCTAAAGTCAAAAAAATGTTATAGCGCCAGACCACAAAAATCGGCGCAGATGCGCTCCCAGTATACTGACAAAAGGGAAGTGTTCTAGGCAACACTAGGGACTTGTTTGATGCATATTGATATGCTGTATAGTTTCAAGGGCATGTTAGGGTCCCAAGGGGCTATTCGGGCAAATTTTAAAAAGGGTTAAGGAACCAAACTTATAAAACTGGAATGTTGCCATAAATGCACTACGGGTTGTCTTTTGTACTGTTTGTCTTTGGGTTTCCATACTTTTTTCATGTACTTCCCTTCTTCACGAAGCCGATTGTTCCGAGCTGCCCGACGGAGCAGTCGGGCGGGGCGGCCGGTTCCGGTAACTGGAACAGGTAACTGACCTGATAAAGTGGTGCTATATAGGTGACCTGAGGTCAAATGTTGGGTCTAGCATCTGCATTGCATCATTAGTAATGTCCAAAACATCATTGATGCCCACTT
>JAOTOM010003583.1:0-30000 GCA_034440615.1 Ashinkailepas kermadecensis
CGCTCCTGGCCTGCAGTGTCCCAGATCTGCAGCTTGATTGTCTTGCTTTCTAGCTCGATGGTGATTTTCGGGTGATGGGTCAGCAACGTCAGTGTCGGTGCCCGTCAGTGTCGTCTGGTGGGGCTTCTGCGGAGCAGTAAACGTCACGGTTATGTCACGCGTTCAACGCGCGTCCCGCTTCCGGCGTTCACCGTGCAACGGCCATGATTTATGAACTGGGCTGAAGGACGCACTGGCAGGTGGAGGCCGAATTGTTCTGGGTAACCGCATGGCCTGAACCCAGATAACCGTCGACTATCTGTGGATTGTCTGTCTGTGGATCCACATAGATAATCTGCAGGTTAAGTCAGCAACAAGTCGCCGGTCGGTTACCAGGCGATCTCGCACTGTGACCTGACATGACACATTCTCCGATCCAGCGAGCCACGATCTGGGCGCGACTTCCATCCACTGATGTCGTCAGGCGGCTATTCCCCTGCATCGCTGATGCCACGTCGCAGTCGACCATATAGACCAAGAACGCTTGCAATGGTAGTGCGTGGCAACTGGACGATACAGAACACGAACGAGTCTCACAAAACTAGACATCCTCTCGAAACTTTGACGAGGGAAATGAGTAGAAATGATATTTGGCCAGCCAAAAACTTCGCACCGAAACGTTGAGTGAACGGCATTGCCTGGTCAGCTTATATGCAGGGGGTGGGCGGGGGGGCGGCGGACAACAATGAAAGTCGATCAGCCGTTCGACTCAGAAAGTCTTGTCTTGTCTTGTCCGATAGCCCAACTTCCGACAACCTCCGTGACGGCACGAGCTGAACACAACCAGCAACCGCCTCCGACTTCTGCATGGCAACGTGGATACGTGAAACACCATTTCACATGTAATACGACGAAGCGTAACGGATTCCGATACCGGTTGACCTGATATGCGACACCTTCAGACTGGTTCTGGAACACGCCGGTTCGAGCAGCCGAGCAACATATACCGAACACGCATAACGCAGCGCAAGTCAATGGCGACGTCGCAGAAACACCTAGCGAGGACGGTCGGCGCCTGGGCTTCGGACTCCAGGTGTGTACGTGGCGCAGCCGTGACGCTTCCGCCAATGGTGGCCAAATATTTGGTCGGATCTCGCAAGCCAGGCGTCCCTGATACGCGCTTCAGAATCAATGTCTTTTCCAGCCCATGTTTATTTACTCTATGTCTGGTCAAGTACATGACCGAAATATTTCCAAACGCCCGAGAATCTGCTGCACTTATGCGAACACCAGTTTGTACTATGCTGGAAAAGATAGTAGAGCGATGGACGCTAAATTATGAATGAGCCGAGTGGAAAATTTGTACCCTGATCAAAAATTCAAACACATTTCCAGACGTTTGTACCATATTGTCTTCATCAGGGGAACAATATGCCATATTATATATATATATATATATATATATATATATATATATATATATATATATATATATATATATAAATATATATATCTATGTATATATATATATAAATATATATATATAAATATATATATATATATATATATTATATATATACATATATATATTATATATATATATATATATATATATATATATATATATATTTACGTGTGATATCATGTTTCCCTGATTAGGATAATATAGTTGAAGTAGTTGAAACGTCGAATCATTTAATTTTGGATCCCAGTACTCATTTTCCACTCAATTGATTTATAATTTAGCGTTCATCATTATACTGTCTTTACCAGTCCGTCTCTACAACTGTGTTACGTTACACTACAGCCAGCTATAGGTCTGGTATCGCCCACACACCATGCAAATACGCCATGCTCACAGCCAGCCGTCACACGCTGTCATTAGCAAACATACACTCATGGATGTATGTCATGACTCGCTGGATCCATGACAAGGACTGCTGCTAAAACCAATGGAAACTTTGTCCTCATCACAAGTCCTCGCATACATAAACACCCTCGGAGCATTCAAAACTGAAATCGTTTATAAAATACCACAAATCCGCGAAATGAAATCAAGAAATCGAAACATAGATGTTGAACTGGAACTTCCGATAGTGATTGTATGAATAAGCACACCTTGCTTTGTTTTGTTCTTTCTTTTTGGGTTCGGGGAGGGCGGGGAAGTGGCAGGGAGATGAACTACAATGGAAAGCAGTACACACACGAAAGTTACAGCACCACATTTTCCAGGTCTTATCTTCAATGCACGACGAGAAATCCACGTGCATTCGGAATTCAAGAAACAGCGCTGGAGAGACAAGTTGTTGGAAATCCGGAACATGCAAAACGACCTTTCACATGCATTGCATGCAGCAAATGCAATATAACCGTCCGTAAGACCACGCGTTTTATGAAGCACATGGCCGACGATAAATTTAGATAAGGAAATCGATGACAGGTTTACTCATCCCAAATAGCTCAATGCAACTCGTTTCCTCCGCCGAGAACAGGTCGGGGTGTTTAGTCTGCCACCACTCAGTGTACATTATCACGACGCAACGCAGTGCAAATTCGAGTCAAGCGCAGATACAAAGCGTCCGTTGAAGGTAGTTTCCGGTACCTTGATGATTATTGGGGTTTAGGGTGCGGCAACCCCAGTGGGTTATATTGCATCCAGTTTCCGGTACCTTCGCGCGCGTTCCAAGCACTGTCGCAGCAGCGAGTTGTGCTGAACCGTCGCGCACCCGTCTGCGATCGGCGTGGACTGGTGTCCGTGACCGCCGGTCCGACCACGGAACACGGGACGGGTGGGCGCGTGACGCGTCCACAACACACGGTGGTCCGGCCCCGACACGCCAACACCTCGGATCGATGGTCGGCCGGCGCAGCAGCCGAGCCCAGATGGCGGACAGACACCGCAGCGGACACTGGCCGGCAGCTGTCGCACCGCGAACACCGGCCGGCAGCTGTCGCACCGCGAACACCGGCCGGCAGCTGTCGCACCGTGAACACCGGCCGGCAGCTGTCGCACCGTGAACACGGGCCGGCAGCTGTCGCACAGTGGACACCGGCCGGCAGCTGTGGCACCGTGAACACCGGCCGGCAGCTGTCGCACAGTGGACACCGGCCGGCAGCTGTCGCACGGTGGACACCGGCCGGCAGCTGTCGCACCGCGAACACCGGCCGGCAGCTGTCGCACCGTGAACACCGGCCGGCAGCTGTCGCAGAGCGGACACCGGCCGGCAGCTGTCGCACCGCGAACACCGGCCGGCAGCTGTCGCACCGCGAACACCGGCCGGCAGCTGTCGCACCGTGAACACCGGCCGGCAGCTGTCGCACGGTGGACACCGGCCGGCAGCTGTCGCACCGCGAACACCGGCCGGCAGCTGTCGCACCGTGAACACCGGCCGGCAGCTGTCACACAGTGGACATCAGCCGGCAGCTGTCGCGCAGCGGACACCGGCCGGCAGCTGTCGCAGAGCGGACACCGGCCGGCAGACAACCAACGGCTGGTCTCACACAGCGGACACCAGCCGGCAGACGGCCAACGGCCGGTACCACACAGCGGACACCGGCTGGCAGACAACCAACGGCTGGTCTCACACAGCGGACACCAGCCGGCAGACGGCCAACGGCCGGTACCACACAGCGGACACCGGCTGGCAGACAACCAACGGCTGGTCTCACAGCGGACACCAGCCGGCAGACGGCCAACGGCCGGTACCACACAGCGGACACAGGAGCAGACGGCCAACGGCCGGTACCACACAGCGGACACCAGCCGGCAGATACCAACGGCTGGTCTCACACAGCGGACACAGGAGCAGACGGCCAACGGCTGGTTCCACACAGCGGACACAGGAGCAGACGGCCAACGGCTGACGCTTCGCAGCGGACATCGTGGTCGACGTGGGCCCACAGCAGCCGGTGCTGTCCAGCGGACACCGGTGTGGCCGCACGGCAGCCGGCGTGCGCTCGCCTGCCGTGTGTTCTGCACCACTTCCGCGCCGTGCAGCCGCATGTGACGACCGACAGCGAGGGGAGCGTCCAGACGGCACCGCTGGCATTTCACGGAGCTCGGCAGTGCTGACACGCCAGTCGACAATCAGTCCGGTCGTCACACACACACACACACACACGCACGCCAGACATTGATCAACAGACATTGATCAGTTTCACTATACTCCAAACCAGCCATGATAAATATCCAGTGAGTTCCAATACAATATTCTAATCTTAGTTTGGAATTTAGAATGGACAATTATAATCATATAATTGGAACGAAAAATGTATTTATATTTAAATCTAATTTATATCCATGCCGAAGGTAAAACTGATCTCTGACACACAGTGGCTTTAACAGGCTGAGCTACTTAAGCGGCTGGCTGCTTTTCTGCAAGGCGATAAACTGAACAAAACCACTAACTGTCAACATCAACCATCATGCCATGCATTGCTAGAACCAGGTGGTAAACGAATGGCGCCAAAGCCATCACTTTGTTTCAAGGAATTGCTTGAATTTGCGTACTTCCGAAATAAACTTAAGCTCAATTCAATGTGAGTACCTTTACAACATCGGGATGATAAACGAGCGGAGCTTGTTGAGGAGACACTGAGCATGCCGTCCCGTCACAACATTCATTGATATTCTCCATTCGTTAGCGTGTTACCGTCACACCGACACGGCCCAGACACCCGAGGTCCTCCCCATCCAATCACCGACACACCAACACGGCCCAGACACCCGAGGTCCTCCACATCCAATCACCGTCACACCGACACGGCCCAGACACCCGAGGTCCTCCCCATCCAATCACCGACACACCAACACGGCCCAGACACCCGATATCCTCCCCATCCAATCACCGACACAGCCCAGACACCCGAGGTCCTCCCCATCCACGACACACCAACACGGCCCAGACACCCGATATCCTCCCCATCCAATCACCGACACGGCCCAGACACCCGAGGTCCTCCCCATCCAATCACCGACACACCAACACGGCCCAGACACCCGAGGTCCTCCACATCCAATCACCGTCACACCGACACGGCCCAGACACCCGAGGTCCTCCACATCCAATCACCGTCACACCGACACGGCCCAGACACCCGAGGTCCTCCCCATCCAATCACCGACACACCGACACGGCCCAGACACCCGAGGTCCTCCCCATCCAATCACCGACACACCGACACGGCCCAGACACCCGAGGTCCTCCCCATCCAATCACCGACACACCGACACGGCCCAGACACCCGAGGTCCTCCACATCCAATCACCGACACGGCCCAGACACCCGAGGTCCTCCATATCCAATCACCGACACACCGACACGGCCCAGACACCCGAGGTCCTCCACATCCAATCACCGACACACCAACACGGCCCAGACACCCGAGGTCCTCCCCATCCAATCACCGACACGGCCCAGACACCAGAGGTCCTCCCCATCCAATCACCGACACACCGACACGGCCCAGACACCCGAGGTCCTCCACATCCAATCACCGACACACCGACACGGCCCATACACTCGAGGTCCTCCACATCCAATCACCGACACACTGACACGGCCCAGACACCCGAGGTCCTCCACATCCAATCACCGTCCGGACTTACGAGGCCAGACAACGAGAGTCATGTGGAACTCGTTAGTTAGTTAGTTATTTGGGCTTTCGGGCGCTTCGACCAGAATTGATCATTCGCGCCCATTCATGTGGGACTCCAACCCATTACTGCTTCAACGCGGGCTAATGGGTCAGACACTCGCAACGCTACCTGAAACTAGATAAACTCTACTTATTGGACTGGAAACTAGATACCATTACTTGGAACACATAAGAACGAGTCTCAGCATCCGGTAAGCTCAAAATAGTTTTAGCAGACCTTTCACAAGCTGTGTTTCGAGCCATGGGTTACACCACCTGAAACAACAGAAAGCCGCAAGTTTGCCAGCACCACTCAGAATGGATTCGCTTCCCATGACTTCCTTTTGATGCGCACGCACAGGCAGAGGTTTCAGACTGCAGTACCGTTACGATACATCCACGAACGCTGACTTATCGCAGTTACTTGTCGTACCGTATGCACACATGCCTCTCTGGATGTACCAGGCCCACGTGAAGAGAGAACTGATCCAGTGACACGTAACAAGGCTGTCTCCGCGGGACGTGCTACCGAGCGGAATATGTTCACATGGAAGCCACGTCCGTGAACCTCACCAGTCAACGCTGGTCGGCCGGTCGGCGTCAATCTCACCGCACTGCAAATGTTCCCCCGGTTACTGCTCTCTGCAGCTGAGCGGACGCCACTCCACTCAACCCGCACGAGCTTTATGGATCTGTTACGACCAATTCAACTGATAGGTCACATGGCGTCGCCAACCCCTGACGCAGATCGGTCGAGGATGGACTTGGTAATCCCGCTGGCTGTGGGATTCGAGCCCACGATCTTGCGATCAAGAGCCCAGCGTCTTGCCGGCTGAGTTATCGCGATCCGCACCCGTTCGACTCCGACAATGCCAAACACAACCTGAAGAGACACACACATGCGGCAATGTGTTGCGTTAGCAATACAGTGTGATCGAAGCAACACCGCTGGATCGATCGGGTGGACGTCTCCCGAGGTTCTGCGGCCCGTTCTATTCAACCCGGATCCTACTCCCAAATATTCAACACACCACACATTCGGATTACATTCTAAAAATATCGCTTCTCTGGGCAGAAAGTGCTCCCGTTCCACCCCACTTCTCCCGGAGTATCGACGTGTGGTGGTGGTAGGGGGGGGGGGGGAGCAGGAACACCAGCAGCAGCGCCGAGTACGGCTCGCCGTCACGTGTGGACACCGCACTCTACTCACGAAGTCGACGCCGATGGTGCTGATGTAGCTCTCTGTGTATGTGTCGTCCTGCGGACAGGGCGGTTGTCAGTGCCGGGCCGGGTCGCCTACCGCCAGATGCCAGTCGACACCGCCCGCCACTGGCGCCACACGGATCGGCGCGCTATACTCGCCGGCACACGGTCGCTGTCAGGGGTGGCAACATAACATGGGCCTTGATGTTGGTCATCCACACGGACCGGCGCGCTATACTCGCCGGCACACGGTCGCTGTCAGGGTGGCAACATAACATGGGCCTTGATGTTGGTCATCCACACGGATCGGCGCGCTATACTCGCCGGCACACGGTCACTGTCAGGGTGGCAACATAACATGGGCCTTGATGTTGGTCATCCACACGGACCGGCGCGCTATACTCGCCGGCACACGGTCACTGTCAGGGTGGCAACATAACATGGGCCTTGATGTTGGTCATCCACACGGATCGGCGCGCTATACTCGCCGGCACACGGTCACTGTCAGGGTGGCAACATAACATGGGCCTTGATGTTGGTCATCCACACGGATCGGCGCGCTATACTCGCCGGCACACGGTCACTGTCAGGGTGGCAACATAACATGGGCCTTGATGTTGGTCATCCAGAGCACTATCCTCTTCAGAAAATCATCCACTACTTTCTGCCAGAAGATGAAATGAGTTGCTTGAAAATGACTGCAAACTAATTGCTGTTTGATAACCATGCTCGAAACTGACTGGAAAGTACAAAAGGAGTTCTTGATGCCAGCAACAGAAACAAATGTGCTCTCCTACCTGCCATGCCACAAAATTGTCCTCTCCAAATACACGATTCCAAAACATAAATCCTACCCTGGTCGGCGTGGCGACGGCGCATCGGCACGTGATGCATAAGCCTTTGCGGCAATTAATGGCGTGCCGCAGCGCCACTGATGTCATTGTGCAACAAAGCAATCTATATATGCTGAGGAAATTATATTGATCAGATACACATGCTGTATTAAACGTAAACACCCGCGCGGGGAAGAAAGTTGGCGCCGGTGCAGTAAAATATTCGAAGGAAGGCACCGGATAAAGTTAAAGCATCGCAATCGCAAAACAGCTGACACCACCATCAGCACTCAGCTATAAAATATAGCTGACGATATCTCTAGCAAAATCAGTAAGTGCAATACACAAAGCTGCAGAACTGACGACAATGTATAGCCGGTACTACTCATCCATTTTGTAGCAACACTGCCTGGGGAGCAGACACGAGCTGAAAACTTCCAAAATAAAATCGATAAGCTCCCTAGGGATTAGGAAGCATCAACTGACGATATCGCCATACGTACCAAAAGGTTCTGAGAATGTAAGTAAATAGGGTACATTTAGACAAAATTATTACAGTTAATACCAGGCGAATTCCCCCTCCTTCAACTCATCATAAATTCGCCCTTGCACTACAGCGACATACCGCAAACCGAAGAAGCAGGCAGGACTTCCCCACTCCGGAGTCGCCGATCAGCAGCAATTTGAAGAGATAGTCGCTGAAACCAGACACACCCTGGTCACCCACCACACTGTGGGCACTTAATATACTGTGGCCAACAAACACACTGCGACCACCGAGCACGCTCTTCTCATCAAACGCACTCTGGTTACCGAACACTGTGGCCAACAAACACACTGCGACCACCGAGCACGCTCTTCTCATCAAACGCACTCTAGTTACCGAACACTGTGGCCAACAAACACACTGCGACCACCGAGCACGCTCTTCTCATCAAACGCACTCTGGTTACCGAACACTGTGGCCAACAAACACACTGCGACCACCGAGCACGCTCTTCTCATCAAACGCACTCTGGTTACCGAACACTGTGGCCAACAAACACACTGCGACCACCGAGCACGCTCTTGTCATCAAACACACTCTGGTTACCGAACACTGTGGCCAACAAACACACTGCGACCACCGAGCACGCTCTTGTCATCAAACCCACTCTGGTTACTGAACACTGGCCAACGAACACACTGCGACCAACAAACACATTGCGGCCACCGATAACAATGTTGTCATCAAACACAGACAACTGAATAAGTCAAAACACATTGAAGGCGCTGGCTGAGATGGCTCATACGGTCCCACATTACACTACCAATTATTGGAGGCATTCAACTGGACAGGATGTCGAGACCCTCCAGAGAGATAATCAGCTCCACATGTGTAGTTGAAACCACACATTTGTACCAATGCTATCTGTAGGAGTGTAAGTCCATGATATCAGCACTCAGAGCAGATTGGAAGAACACGCCCCCAGTCCGTCACATGGACTTCTCCCACCAACCGCACTGCTGTGCTCCCACCTGTCTAGCCACGCCTACCAGCTCAGGCAAACCTCCTATCAGGCCCAGCACGATCAACACAAGAGTAACCTTATGCTAACTACACACTGAGCCGGATTGACACGCAGCATCGCCACTCTCTAACGCCAAAAGATCACACGGGAGTGCAAAGTCTACACAATTAGCGAATTCCGAGCCCGAAATCATTCGGCTGACGAGACAAACGTGTTGACCACTATGTTCCGGCTTTGAGCAAAACAAGCCACCACTCTGATACTCAGGGTCTTAGCAAGCCAATGCATTATCATGACGTTTTGAGAAGAGCCATCAGCTGAAAACAAAATGTTTTTGATAATCCAGGGCGAATTTGCAAAACATTACGTTTTGCTTTCATTAAGAATCACTCAGCGATGTTTCCACTAAGTGACGTCTCATTGCAAATACAAACATTGTATACCACTGTTTTACCAGCTTGCACACATCACATACGGTGGTTAAAAGGCACACTACGAAACGAATTATCGGTGTGACAGTTACAGCAACTTTTTTAAGTGGGTTTTAAGCATGAATGGAAACATTTTAAATAACAAAATTTAGGGGTAAAATGATATTCATGATTAACAACCAGCTGAGTCTTAAGTCACCAGCTGATATCTGAAGTTTACCTTTCAGCCGAAATAAGTCCATGGAAAAAACGACATTGTCAGCATCAGCAATCTTAATCTCGTTTCCTACAGGCATGAAGCTGGGTCCAGCACAGCAAAACGTGAACAGACAAGATAATGACCAGCCCCTGGCAGCCTTTTATTTAAACGGCACTCCACCAGAATGGCACATTTATGGGTGGGGGTTTGACCACATTTCTTCCCAACATAGGTACAAAAACGGTCCTTTCACCATTTTCATATTTTGGACGATGATAAAAAAGTTGATGCACACTCTTCATGCACACCAAAACCCCAATAATCAATAAATCAACAGATAAGGACTCCATGCATATACTCAGTGAAATATGCCACAATTTCTGCCAGCACATAGGCTAAGTACACTTTTCATCACTGCATTGCTTTTATATTTCACATTCCCATTAATGATCTCTAGCATTTTGATTGCCCCACTCCAAGCTGAGTTGCATTGTTTTTTCTGCTTTAACACGCGCACTGGATGGGGGGGGGGTGAAATCTGCCCACCCCTCCGGTTTTTCGCAAATAACTGCAGATTTTACCGGTCGATATACGCGATTTTCTGTGTACCTGCTTAGAAATGAACGGTGCGTCGTTTAAAGCAAGAAAAATGGAAATCGACCGAAAATTTGTCAAGTTAGGGGCCGCTAAAGTAAGAAAAATCCAGCGCCAGACCACAAAAATCGGCGCAGATGCGCTTCCCGTATACTCGCAAAAGGGAAGTGTTCTTGGCAACACTAGCGACTTGTTTGATGTATATTGATATGCTATATAGTTTCAAGGTCATGTTAGGTCACCGAGGCCAAGTCAGGTCAAGTTCATGACAGGTTAATGGAACCAAACATGATCAACTGGAATGTTGTCATAAATGCACTACTGTTTGTCATTTGTACTGTTTGTCATTGCATTTCCATACTTTATTCATGTACTTCACTCCTTTGTTCACGAAGCCGATTGCTCCGAGCTGCCCGACGGAGCAGTTGGGCGGGCTGCCCGGTTCCGGTAACTGGAACGGGTAACTGACCTGATAAAGTGGTGCTATATAGGTGACCTGAGGTCAAATGTTGGGTCTAGCATCTGCATTGCATCATTAGTAATGTCCAAAACATCATTGGTGCCCATTTTTTTTAGCATTTAAACACAATCACAGCGATCCATAACGATGACAAGCCAAGCCACGCAAACCAGAAAATTTTGCCAATTTGACCTCATTTGACCTTGAAGATATTGACCTAAGGTCATAAAACTTTCACACAATAGAGTTCACTAGCGTACCCATCCACCCTGCGAATTTCGTTCCTCCAGCTCTACTAGGAGCCGAGATCTTAGGGGGGGGCGGAATCCGCCCCTCCAGTGCGCGTAATTTTCAGAGGCCCTCCAGGACGCGTGTTAATGTTCCTGGAAATTACATCTTTACAACTACCTACATCTTTTTCCTCTACAGTGACTCCCAAGCCCTCTGGCACTCCACTCAGAACATCCTTCCATTTGGATCTGCATCCATTTAATTAAATACTACCCTTCATTTTACAACCTTAACCATGCTTTAAATCCAGCTCAAAGCTATTCCATCCATCCCATGCTGCTCCAGGGGATGAATTAGATACCTGTATGGACCCCGATTGTGATCATCAGCTTTGCTAAAATATGAGTACACTACATCTATCCTGTTTCTGTTGTCAACTTCCCTAGCTAAATATTCTATGAACTCCAGGTTAGCTAAGCAAGATCTCCCAGATTAAGATCCATGTTCAGTATCTGGTAATCTTCAAGCATTACCCCTCACACTTTTTTTTTCATATCAACAAGGTATCTAAGTCACTGTCAGCTGACTGTCAGTCAGCTGTCGGTGACATTACAAACATACAGAGAAGAACCCCCAGCCGGGTGCATTGAATGAACCCAGGGGCATTAGGTTCGGTTAGGTTATTTTGCTGATGCCTCTGAATGAGAACCACATCAACCTCTTCAAAATATCCCTGGTGATGGCCTTGGGTTCATTCAGTGCACACATTTGGAGGTATTTCTTGGCATGATTGAGTGATGTGACCAACAGCTGACTGGCAGTCAGCTGATGATGACTTAGATACCTTGTTGATATAAAGAAAGTGTGAGGGGTAATACTTGAAGAATTGCAGTTTAAGGTAATTTCTGATCTATTGCAATATATTTGCTGATGCAATGTTTATGAATGTGCTCAACATGATGTGACCTCTCATGTCCTCTGTAATCCATACTTTCCAAGGCAGAATTGGGAGGCAAAATAACACTCAGAGAGTGGCTTAGAGTCGAGGAACATAGCATAAAAAGTAATGCTCAAAATAAAGAAAAAGATATAGCCTAAAAAAAGACCCAACCTAACTTAACCTAACCTTCCATACAAGAAAACATTTTTTTTGTTTAATGAAAAATTCCCACATATTTGTTTTTCTTTACAAAAACACATTAAAAAACCTAACCCAACCTAATCTAACCTGAACTGTTAAAACAGTTCAGTTACAACAAACAGACAACTGTTACAACAAAAGCCTAACCTAACCTACTTCACCAAACATAACACCTTTGTATGGTTGGTTGGCTATTAGAGTTTTAGGGCACATCGACCAGATTTGGTCATTTAGTGCTCCTTTGTATGCTTCATGGAGGCAAAATGTGTGTAAAGCCTGTTTCATGGTTACCTCAAACTGCAATAATATGAAGATTACTGAGCATCCCTTAAAAGGTTATGCCTATCAAGATGAGCATGCCTATTCAGTTGCCAAGTTTTCCTGCCACATTACAAACCAGTGAGGTTAGGCTGACTGGCCCATAATTTCCCACACTTTTTATTGTCTTTTTTGAAAATTGGTACAACATTTGCATTATAGCAATATCCAGGCACCTAATTCAGGATACTCAACATATTGCCTGAAAATGACACCAAGGGAACTGCAAAACTTGAGCACACTCAACTAAAATCCTATCATATGCCTATGCCATCAAGTCATAGCAGATTTATTCCATTTACTATCCACCCATGGTATCCTACTGCTTCTGTAGACATTGTAATATTTCCTAACCCCAGTCATAGCATAGCCTTCCATGTCTTGACATGAGGTGGTTTTACAGCAACAATTAGCTCTCCTGTCTAGTCTCTTTAGATTATTCCAAGCCATTCTTGGCTTCAACTAAAACATTCCAGATATGGACTAAAACATCATACAGCATTTAACACTAACAATAATTGGTTTTAATAATTTTTTGCAGCTTTTTCATTGACATGAATTGTTGTTTGGTAGCAGGAAGAAAACAATGTTTGACATAATGTCTTCAGTATAATTTTAATTAAACCAAAATCCATACCCCAATATGCTGCAAGTAACAAATCAGTTGGTGCATGAACATCCTACTCATGAGCTGTGTTACAAATATGTAATATTTGTCCAGTGTGAGCTGTCAGGAATACCAGGTATGGATGTATAAACTTGTTTGACATTAATAAAGTATACTTTTGTTGTCAGCTGGTTATTTGGGCTTTAGGGCACATCAACTTTATTGGTCATGTAGCTCCCATATACTTTTGTTGGCATTTTATATATGCTGGCCCTAACGAGCATACTTGCGGTCTGTACTACCAACCATAGTGACCGTGTGACCATAGCCATAGCAACAGATAGACAGGTCTGTACTCCCATATGTAGAGACCTTACATATGTATGGTGTCTACCTACAGCTCATGGAAATACTGGCTGGGGTGGAGTGGAGGCTGATTGTGACCTTATTTGACCCTGAAGGCATTGACCTAGGGTCATGAAATGTATACAGCAGCAAGTTCACTACAGCTGTGATGACTCCAAATTGTGTGCTTCTAGTTTCAGTAGCTTGAGAGATCTTAGGGGGCCGGAAACTACACCCCGGTGCACGTTGTGAGATGCTGAAATTTGATGCACTTCCTATGGTAGCTTTGCTTGCACTTGAAGTGGAATGGAATGTGGTCCATACTGAATCAGGCTGTTGAAATAAACAAATGGATATGGATGCAATGTTTTCATGACATCACAAACCATCACTGAGGTAGGTGTATGACTCACTTTAATTTTAGGATACTAAAAGTTGAATGATGGTAAAAAGTGAGAGGTTTTACTGTATAAGTTATAGCAGTGTGAAGCTATCATGCAACTGTCTCAGTGGCTCAAGTTCATCAGTATCCCTTGCAATTGATTCTGGGGCAGGGGTGGATACAAGGGGGGTGTTGGGGGCATGTGTCCCCAGTGTCCCCTCAGGGTTTTGGCCAGAGGTGCACCTTGAAAGAAGGCTGCCCTTCAGTGAGCTTGAATGCCCCTAAAATTTTTCAGCCAGAAGCACCCTTCCAGAGACAAAGTTCCACCATGACAACTCCAGAAGGTCCAGATGGGACATTCATTGCATGACTAGGCTTCAGCATTTCCCCTCCTTACTTTCATATACAAATATTAGTACATCAAGCAACGTAGATGATAGTGTGATAGTGTGCATGCAAATTAACATGCATGACTGAACCTGCATGTAGGTTCAATCATGCATGTTAACTGCACCTGCATGTAGGTTCAGTCATGCATGTCAAGTTGCATGCACTTGGCACTTGGATGGATGGATGGATGCACTTGCATCCATCAGTGGCTCATGGAGGAGCTCCATGTGCCCTTCACATGGGAAGGTGGTTTCCCTCTGACACATGGGCATTGATATTGATGAAAATTATTGGGGGAAAATATATGACGGCAATGGCAAGGCCCAAATAGATTGGAGGGCACACTCCCTAGGGTCCAATGCTAGCAGTTAAACTTGTTTTGGAGGGCAAACCAACATTAAGTGGCACTAACCCCCTCAAAAATATATCAAGCAATGCCCCTGCTCAAACTGAACCTACCAGTAGGTTCAGTCATGCAATTTAAGATTTCCAGCTCCAATTTCCACATGCTCATCAGATGCTCCCAAAGTGCACTGGAGACAAAGTAGTGTAGTTGGTGACAAAAACATGGTGGTGAAAAACATGGTGATAAAACATAAAACATGGGTGACTGCTCATATCCATCACATATCCTATGTCTCTTGAATATCTTCCAAAGAATATCTCTAAAATAAAGAAAGTGCAAAATATACAATCCAATGGCTGTGCTTCAGGCCTAAGCCAGGATAAAAATATTTGATGCTGAACGCCACTGTTGCTGCACGTTTGTCGTATTCAGAGTTTGTGTTTCCTCAACAGCTGACTGGCCAGATTATGTTTTTCTCATCCAGTGGAGGTTTGATGAGGGTAAACCAATTATGGATGAGGCACAGGAATGGCCGGTAGAGGAATTGGATGCTCAACCTATTCTGGATGAGGGCATGGGAACAGACCCCTACTTATTTCAGCAGTGTTGGTAGTAAGGACTATCTTGTTATTGGAGCTGATGTGAGAATTATAATTATTGATCACTTCTAACTTATATGAATCAACATGCCAGGTTTCCTTGCTCTTTCTAGTTCCTGAGCCCACATGACCTGGGAGCAAAAAGCCCCTGTAAAACCACCTATGAAGGTACCTACTTAAGTTTTATTTTCACGAAAACTGATCAGAATTGTTTCCTTGGGTTGGTTGGTTCACTATTTGGGCTTAGGAACAGTGTGGGAAACTTACTTTCCGGGTTGGGAGTCGGAGTGCATACCAACTTCTTCCAGAGTACATTTTCATGGACATTATTTTTTTATGCATGGAATCTGTTTGCCAGTAACCGACTGGAAAACCTATGTAATCAGTACCTACATAACATGCATGTTATATGCATTCTTATTTTTGTCAAATCAAATGTCAAAAGATGGGGAAAAAGAAGTGAACAATGGATGGCACCACCCAGCAGTGACTCATAATAATCAGCACTGTTTCGTCTCTCATAGCTCACAGGAGCAATGCGCTTTCCTTGCACTGTTGGTTTCAGTACAAGGCTAGCCATATGAAAACAAACAAAAATACTTCACACTTCACCTTCAGCTCAGAGTGCATACCCACCTATGCAGCCAATTTCCTACATAATATGAATGCAACTCTGCTACAGCACATGCAACAGTTGGATGTGATCAAAGCAAAGGATCAGTCAAGGTCTTGTGTTTGCAGTATGACACTGTTAACCATGTGTTCAAAGTTGCTAATGGTTATGACATCATATAAAAACTACCTTGCATTGATTGGTTGACAGACAGATTTTGGAACAGAAAATGCTAACGCAGCCAATTCTGATCTGTGGCCTCCGGAACTCCAGAGAACGTCTCTTAAAACTGTCACTTTCCCACTATATGGGTGGCAGGAACACAAGTTTTCCAAGACACAGCTCCTGAGCCAGAGAACAGTATACTCAGTGCACATGCACATCATCTTGCAAGTTGCTGTTGGTGCGTTGTTGTCGGCAATTCTGGTGGTTGAAATTGATGGAGTGTGTGAAGCTGTGGTCTGGCTGCTGACTGCTACAAAAAGTGGTTAGTTTGAGTGGTGACCATAAGTGGAATAACCAGCGTTTTTTGTGTCGTTCTGAGTTTGTTTTTATTGATGTCTTCGTTCCCACATTTGTGTCAGAGTTCATGTGAAGTCCATCCTATCCAGTATGAACCTGGGGTGCAAAAATGTTTTCAGAGATTCCCACCCTGCTTAGGAGTGCATCAACTGTGTTGGTCGTACAGCACCCATTGTTTCCTTGGAGATTCAACTGTATCAAATTCACAAAAGAATGGCACAAATCTATATTGTTACAATACCATCTAGTAGTTTAAGATACTAGCTAGTAGCTACTAATGCTGCAAATGCAATGCCTAAACCATCATTATGTAGCTACAACTAGGACCATATTGATGACAAGATCGTGCCCATAGACTTAGGTAAATTGAAAACTGAAATTGGAAAAGTCAGAAGGGATACACAGACAAAGACAAAGCTAGCGCTACGACTCCCATATACGCCACAAACGCCTCAATCTTATACCATATAGATGAATAGTTCTCATGACCAAGTATACTTACTATTCAGGATTCATGGCGTGGAATAATACAGAACGGCAACTAAAGATACTCCCAAACCAGGCTACCTATCTTCACCTTACTTGCTGCTAGACAATTAACTTTCTAAACGAGTCCAAACACACACGCAGGAAAATCACTAGCTGACGTATGCGCGAGAGGGCGTGCGGGCATTTATGACGCAGCAACTCTGACGCGATGTGATTCACAAGAAATTGCGTGGAAGCTGGTGTTTTATTGTAATAATGCGAATTGACAACGTTGCATGAAAATCTTTCTAGAGAAACCCAAGTTAAAATTGTCTTTTGATTTGCATATCTTTAAAATGGCCAAAGGTCCTTGAAATGCACGAAAGGAATGCATTAGTAGCTGCGTATCTTTCGGGAGTGCAAATGGTGCAAATACGCCATTTCGATAATGGTGTAAATATTTCATTAAATTAAAAAACTCCGTGGGATACCGGCGAACAACCGGCTATTCAAAGCCAACCATTTCCTCTGACATTCATTAGCTGATTGCGAGGACAACAAATTATATTTCTAGCTCGACCCCATGTTCCATAACTAATCCGATGTTCCGAAAATTTGCATCTTTATTCTGCAGTGTCAGAATATCCCGAGTAGAATGTCCAAACATCAGAATGTTCAACAGCCGGGTGCGACAGAATGTCCAAGGTGCAGAATGTCAAATTCAGCAGAAAGTCCAATGCGTGCCTAAGGTCCCATGTTAACTTTGAAACTGCTTTGCATTGCGGCATCTTCACGCTTGGACATTAATTCGCACCCAAGTGTTACATTGGCTGTTGAACATGGCTCATTAGCTGTTGGCGTATGAGCTCACCGTGACGAGCATGTTCAGGCATCATAACGTCCAAGCGTCCAAAAATATGCTTCCCTTTCCGCATGGGCCAGAAAGGATTTGAAGGTTTAGCAATAAAAACGTCCGACTTCCCCAATGTTAGAAATCCAAATTTTCTGCAAAGGGCAGGAACATATGAATTTGGAAATTGGCGTTCACTATTTACTATTCTTTATGTTGTAATTTCGCGTGCGGAGCAACCTCTGCCGTCGGGGAAAATCATGAAATGCAACACAAGCATGTCCATTGTTGAGCTTAGATAATCCTCAGCATTTGAGTGCCCACCATTCATCTACTGCATTGTCTTCCACTCTCCCCCCGACTTAACGTTACTTACCTGATCATCCTTGTTTTTGAAACAGCATACGCCCATGCCTAAGCACAGTGTCACATTCATGATTATTTCCTGTCCGCCCTTGTGGGGTACCTTCTTCCCTGGGATCGCCCTTTCTTTCCGTTTATAGATGCCTATGATACTTATACTTTTGAAGGGCAAGTCCCACGACAGCTGAATCACGTTTTGTCAGCTTAAGCTTGGATGCCTTGTCAAAACAGATGGCGCTAGAATGCGGTAGTCGAACGTCTTTGTCGCTGAGACTTCAATTCTTTGCTGGCTCATGTGGGAAAACAAGGAAATTATGAACATTCTGACTGTCATATATTATGATGCTGGTAAGCCTCCATGTTCAACAGCCCAGAACACTGAGGTGCGCGATAATGTCCAAGCATCAGAATGTAAAAATGCAATGCCGATCCAGAAGTAACAACGGCCTTTTCGAGGCTTCGGACATTTTCCCGCATTATAAATTCTGCACCTTGTGGATTCTATCGCAACCGTTCCCACCTGTTGGATATTCTAATGTTTGGATATTATGATGTTTGAACATTCACTATTCTTCTTCTACGTCATCAAAAAACTGCTCACTGCTGGCGCGACAAAGACGAATACGGCTGCTGCAACTCAAACGCAGTCTGTGTGGCGGCTGAGGTGCTTGTGACGGGTCCGTATCGAAACATCCAAAAAACTAACATCCAAAGACAAAAAGACCAATAACCAAAAGTCCAAGAACGTAAAGTCCAGGAAACATAACATCCAAACACCGAAGGTCCAAAGTAAATAAAGTCCAAAAACCGAACATCCAAGGATCGTAAAAGTCCAAAGACCGAAGGTCCAAAGCCGCAACGTCCAAGATCCAAATATCAAGAAGTTCAACAATAGTTGGCGTACTCTCGACAAGGCGGAATAATTGCCGCCTTTATTGAAAGCATGCTCAAGGCAGTGACGGAAGCTTTCCTCTGTATCAACAGATGGCAGGACCTTCCAATAGATACAGTGGAAGGCGGTGAAACAACGAGGTGAACGTGTTTGAACTATTGCGGTTCTCGGAGATGGGGTGGCTGGCGATTTCATACCTGTGAGGGAGGTTCAATATTACCTGGAAGCAAAGTCCAAAATGCGAGTGAAGAAGGTAATATCGTAAGTGATCATCGAGTCGGGACTGGTACCGGACCAAGGTGTTGATACGCGTTTGGAAATTAATGATTGTTTATGATCATGAATGTGGAGAAATTTATCGCATTATATCTGCAATTAATCGCGTATAGATGATTAAGGACTACGGAATCATTCCTGTTTGTGATGTCTAAAATCGTGAATGGATTAGCTGATGTTAACTTAATGATGTTCTTCTGTTTAGGGCATCACAGGGAAATTTTCCTTACATTTTTTTCTCTTCAGAGTGCCATGTTTATGAATATAACCAACATGATGAGATTATTTGCTGTGCAAATGCTTACTTTTCAGCTTGTGAGCAAAATAGTGCCAAGAAGAGGCTTTGAGTTAGGTAACATAGCATGAATGGAAATGTGTAAAAATAGAATAAAAATGTGGCATAACATAACCTAACCTAGCCTAACCTGCTTTTGGAAAAATACTCCCAAAAATAAACTTGGACAATTGTCAAGGAATTTATGTTCTAAAAATCATCAAAATAAAAAAGAAACCTAACCAATACTCTGTATGGAGGAATGTCAATTCAGCATTCAAAAACTGGTATGTTCCACCATATTTCAAAATAATTTATAGCTGTGCAATTCTCAGATCAGGGGTGGCTGGTTATTCCATGCAGGTGAGGTAAACATGCATTTGCTGTGCTGCCTACTGGTGGAAATGTATGTTATAATAAAATATTATTCATGTAGCAGTCTGTAATGACATACTTTGTTGTGCTAGTTGCACAGTGGACCACATATGTATTTCATTGGTTATTTGGGTTTAGGGGCACATTGACTGTATTCGTCATACAGTGCCCATCCATGTATGTATTTATAAACTAGTAATGATGGCTGTGGCCACATTCCATGCATATTGTGCATAACCACCAAGGTTATGCACCATGTATATGGTGTGTAACCCCACAGGTTATACATCATGCTCATAAAACTGGGTCATACCATTCCATTCCAAACAATGGTAGCTGATTTGGCTGGATCCTGGGCCACTGCCAGCTATTGAGTGATTTTGTCAGCTATTTGAGTTCAGGGGTGCCATCAGTAGGTGCATCATAGGATGCTTTGCCTTGATATGACAAAAAGAGGAGGTGCTTGTTCAGGTGATCCAACATCAGCAGGCTGTAGGTAATCCAACATAACAAATATGCTAATTGCTTTGGAGTGGCAGTTGTCAGATGATCAATATATTTGAAGGCATTTTTTAGTCTTTCATTTTTGATGGATATAGACTGGCCTAATAAAGCTGTGACTAATTTCTAGGTTGACCTCAATCTCAGTTGGTATTACTTCTATGATATTTACGTTTGAACTGGAATCCTATGTTAGCAATAAAATTGTGTTGCTGTGGATATATTCTACATTATGGTAGACATACATGAACAGTTCTGCTTATTATCCAGTATCATGTGATTTTACCCATCTGCTTCCCAGAGTTTGCTGGCAAAATACATGGCAAAGGACTGCCAGAATAGCTTTCTACCCTGCTATAATATCCTTTGTTTGCCTTTATGTTCAAATTATTGCATGTGAAGCTTCATGGTGCTATTTTGGCACATTTTGTGTCAAATAATATGATTCTGTCTGTCTGAGTCTGACATGCCTATTGAAGACATTTTGTGGCTATATTTGGATGTTCTAAGATCCTCATTTTGCTCAGCATAGTAGGGGGTGGGGAAAGACCCAAGCTGACATTGAGAGTGCCAGGGTGCCTCAGAAGTATACAAATTGACACCAATACTTTTACTGTCTTGAGGGTTTCATCTTGAAGCCTCATCTGCCATCTTGGGGAATCATTCATCCTCATAGCAACTTGCTATATCTGTCCTGATGGATTTCTTCCATGCAGACATCCATCTTGGGGTTCCTTTCCCTTTTCAGTATCTTGTTTTGTTCATAAGGACATCCTCTTACTTCTTGGTGCCTCTCTCTCTGGTTATAGGGGCTCACTTGCCATCTTGGGATCCCCATGTCCTGTTTTTGGTAGCTTCCTATCCAGTATTGAGGCTTCATCTTCCATTAGATATCCAATTTGTAGAGCCCCTTCCCCATTTTGAGGCATTGTTTTTGTTGTTTTTGTTTTTGTCTCTTTCATCTTTGGAATCCTCTCTCAGGTCTAGGGGTAAGCTTCTTTTCTGGTCCTAGAACTCCAGCATCATCTTGTTGGCCTCAGTCTCCATCTGGGAGAGCCTCACAATGGTTGGTCCAACAGACTGGCTTTGAGTTTGTTTGGGGCTTTACAAATATTCATGTTCAATGAAAAACTCATTGGTTTTGGACAGCTTGCTGCCTGTATCAACTTATGCAATATCAAATATCAAATATATTGTATGTTGATACTGTTCATAAGCGAACTTGAAATAACTTGTGTTCGTTTAAGATGAAGGACCACGGAAGTCGTTCAGTACGGGGCTGCCACCCACAGGTCAGACATATTATCCGAGGGTCGAAACCACACTGTCGGGTTAGTCTATTCATATAATCAAATCAAATAGTCTTATAATAAAATTCCAATAGATTTTCTGAAAATTGTGAATGAAGGTCGGTTTACTTAACATAGTTGTCAGATTGGGAGGAGGAATGGCCTGATTGCAAGCACGTCACTACTGGGGAGCCAGATGACCTGGTCCCCTGGAAGCCCACGGTAACCCAATAACCCTCCACCCCCCTCCAAATTGGAAAGCTTTCCTAAGCTTTTATCATTTCGTCAATGTGCACGGTCAAGTTTCGTGCCCTCTCCGGCAAAAAAAAATATCGTGACACCCCTGTCCCTCTTTTGTCATAATTTGCAACAACTCTGGTAAAGCCCGGATGCATCGTTATGCAAAGGCGCAGCAGGGGGGGGGGTATAATCACAGGTCCAGGTCCCTGAAGATTATCAGGGGAGGGGATGGTTCACAATACATGAGCCATGAGAGGGTTCAAATGGATCGGGAATATTGCACACCATAGGGTCCCATTACAAAGTTTGAAATTGTTGTGGGCAAAGCCAGCATTGGCAGGAGGATACAAGTGCCCCCACCCACCCACCCACCCCGAACACAAATCATACAAAGTTCCGGCCCTGGTGAAGTCTATAGTGGCCCTTAGTGGCAGGAGGTTCCTCTGGAGGAGCCACATAAAGCCACTGAGGAATCCAACTGCAACACCTCACGCTACCCCCGCCGCTGTAAACAAGACACGATCAGAGAGTAGATCCTCCTCCAGAGACATGCCTCCTCCCATCGAAGTGCATCCCACCCATTCAGCCTTACCCCAGGAGACAAGGTTTGTGTAAAGAAAGCCCCTCTCAGTTGGAGGCCTCGTCATACAAGAAGTATGGCTGTGCCATTGTCATGTACTGGCTTATGCACGATTCGTGGTATGGCTTGAGGTCCTTTCCCACTGAAGCAGTGTTCAAATAATGGTTTCTCGTTAGGTGTGAGGTGTCGAAACGAGTATAGCAGTATGTCGAAATTTTCCATGGAAGCGATGTCGCTGAACACGTTCTTCCAACACACTTTTGATACAACAGCGTGCTTATATGTGTACCTTTTACGACTGTTGCCAGATACCAAATTTATGAATAACTATTTTAAAGATAACGATACAAAATGTATATGCCTACCAACTAAGCATGTATGACAGGCAACATGATAGGTAATCATCATATCTGGAATTGTTTTAAGAGATGTTCATGTATCATGATCGGGGACGAGTGGTCTAGGGGCAAGATGCTCGTCTCACAATCGAAAGGTTGTGGGTTCGAGTCTCACCTGTCGCTACTCTTCGCCCGCGACCAATCGGCGTGAGAGATTGGCGACGCTACATGACTCAACGGTCGACGTGTCGTAAAAACCAATAACCAACCATGTATCATGATCCTCAATGGTGAGCATAAGCTTGACATTTATGAACGAGGTACTGTTAGAAATTAGATATGAAGACATCATCAAGAAGTATCATGTCGATGCTTCTTTGGAAGGGATGTCAAATCAGTGTTCAAAAAGCGGTATTTTCCAACCAATTTCACACATAATGTATCACAGCACTGAAAACCAGTGGAAAATGTGCTTTTACTGACAAGCCTGCCTCCATCTACACTGACTTCAAGCTAAACGCCGCTATATGACCTATGCAGTCGATGCGCCCTTAAACTATAATACAATACAAGCTAAATGCCAAAAAGGCAAGTGGATTATGTCCGTGCAGGTCTCAAGTATCATGCAGTAATCTCACAAGTACGCGTGGCTGCGTCCATGGACTGGGATGGGCTCCGGCTGATGGGATGGAGCGAATTAGTTAATATATAGCTAGCGATATCTGTTAATGCACTCAAAATACTACTGCTAACATTTCATATGCTACGAGGGTGGCTGCTCCCTCAGTGCCACCCTAGTCCAGTACATCGTCTTCACATACCCCCGTGACCCTATCCCTATGAAGTAAGTGCCGCGAGAGGAAGTTTGTCACATTCCGCATTCCCCAGCCTGAGCTTGTGGTCCCGGGCTGACAAATACGACACTGCTCCGAAGGAAAAAGACGAATATATATATATATATATATATATATATATATATATCTATATATATATTATATCAGATCGTCTACCAATATTGACGTAATCATCACCTAAGTCCCAGTATCGACCATATTTAAATGGGCATTGTAACAAGTACATGTGATGCGAGAATAACAGAGTAATAATGTTCGTCGCTTCCCTGGACACCCTCTCTATACATCTCTATACACACATATATACATGATACGTCAATGCTCTCCAAGTGTTCGCGTGTGCGGATGAACGAGTGAATGATGGGGTGAGTGATTGTGCCGATGGGTGATTACGGAGTGAATAAGTCGGCGAGTGTAGGTGGTGTCTGTACAGTATCGTGTTGTATAGGGAACTGGTTTTATCAGGGTCCATGAAGCATTTTGTTTAAGGGAGACCTTTTGTTTCTGATTTCAATGGGTTCTGCAATTTTTAGTTCCGCCGTGTCTTCAAATCCGCAAGATTGTGCTGCTGAGCGTTGTTTGAGTCATGGTGTGTTCGGGATGATTTGTGGCGAAATGTTCTCCAAAAGTGTTTTTTTTGTTTTGTTCTTTGCATCTCTGAAGTGTTCCATGTATCTGTCCCTAACCATGCGTGCTGTTTCCCCAATATAAGTTATCAGTGCTGTCCCTTAGGTGCAAAGTTCGCACTTAATTTTGTACACCACAATTTTGGTGTAATATCTATCTTTGAGACAGGCCAAACAGCATTGGCACGCTCTATTGTCTGCAGGGCATGGTGGAGGGTCGAGGGCAGATTTAGTCGATGTCTCCGAAAGTGTCTTTCCGCTTCTCCAGGCTACGCGCATTGAGTGTGGACCTAGCGATGGCTGTGGCTACCTTTTTTGTCAGAGAATCATCGATAATGCTAAACTGATGTATGTGGTGTCTACGGAACCATGTGAGCTGGATGCGTTTGTATCGTGGGTGTGTTGACTTGTCGCGCGACGTCTGCATTTAGCATTGCGTGTCAATACTCGAAATTTTGTTATTCTGTATCATGCTATGAGGATAGCCATTGGATAGGAAAAGACCTTCGATTTTTTCGATACCTTTTTTAGGGGGTGGGGCCTTATCAGTACCTAGACGCATTGCTCTCAGCAATTGAGCATACATAACGGAACTTTTAGTTTGGATAGGGTGAACCGATTTGTATGGGAGGATAATAGGAGCTGCCATCGGTCTAATGAAAAGTTCTGTTGTATAGGTCAGGTCACTGTTGACCGTTATAATTGTGTCGAGGAAGGAAATTTCGCCGTTGATAGACTGATCGCTTCTCTCTATGGTAAATTTTAGCCTAGGATGGAAGCGGTTCATGTCTGCTGATGCGGAACTGTTCGCGAAGTTCAGTAAGATAATCTCCTGCGTCTTTTAGATGGGCTGGTACAAAGATGAGAAGCTGGGAAACGATTTTATCTAGGAACCAAGTCTGTTCATCCAAATGGTCGCCACATGCCGAAACCATACGTCTGAGGGCACGTCAGGTTTGTGGGTTTTAGGGTGGCCATAGAGTTCTGCTGTGCTGGAGGAATTTGTTTTGATAGCTTTGACAGTTTTGCATGGGATCTTTGCTGCATTGTTTCGATAATCATTTTCTTGGTAGTCGCTTCCAAACGTTTAGTCGGGTTCGTCCCTATGTGTTCATATTGTGAGGTGATTTTCGAAGCCTTTTCTATATAGGATTCCCGTGTCATGAGAACACAACCTTTTCATTTATCCGAGCGTTTTACGATGACGTTGGGATCTTTGCGCAACTGTTTGAAAGCCGTTAGGTCGTCCTGTGGGTGGTTTGACTGACATTGGGTACGATGGTTTTTGAAAATGCTGATGACTTTCCGTTCTAATGATCTAAGTGCCGACTAATAAATAGCAATACTAGTTTGTGGTGCCATCCTTGTAGTAGTATCACTGAATCTGGGCGCTAAATGTGGTACTATGTGATGGGCTGTCTGTGTAGTGTCAGTGTGGGACTGTTGGTGGTGGGTGCTTTGTGTGGCAGATGTATCGGTCATTGTTGGTTGTGAGTGCTGTTGTTGCCCACGCTTATTGTTCATTTCCTTCTTCGAACGTAGTGCAAAGGCTCCCCCTTTCCAAACCTATTTCTACCTGCCTTATGACATGTCGATTAATGCTACGAGTGAGAGCGAAATTGGGCTCTTTGCTAAAAAATAAGACAACATTTGGGATAGCTTGGCCTGTGAGATCAAGCAACTTAGTTTTATCATTTGACTTATCAACTATGAGTGTGTCTGGCGGTGTAGAGGTTAGCGTGTCACGTTGCTCTGGAGCAAGTGGTGCAGTGCGCTGGGTGGGATAATAACCAGAGCCGCTGCTCATGCATCCTATGCACAGCGAAGAAACATCACACATTTAAAATGTGTGATCTGCCTGTATGCCTCTCTGTGTCTGTGTGATGCGATTCACGTAACTCAGATACCTTGCCCTCGAGCGCTCATGCCGCTCTATATGTTCAGCAGGGCGAGCTTCAACCCGACGAGCCGTAGGAGACTGTCAGTAGATTTCCTGACTGACCTGTCGACCACCGCAGGAGGCAACAAACATCCTTTTGTGTGTTGCGATGACTTCACCCGGTGGGGTGAGGTTTTTCCCTCTGTTCAACATGAAAGCGACCATTGTTGTTGCCACTTTGTTGACTCGCGGGTTCTTCGTCCGATACGGTTGTCCCTGCAACTTGCACTCGGATTGTGCGGACGATTTTGTAGGTCAGATTGTCCCCGAGATCTACCGTATTATGGATGTAAAAAAGACTAACGCGATGTGTCATTACCCACATGGAAACAGCAAGTGGAAGCGAATAATGCTCACCATCATTGACGTATTCGTGAAATGTCTTTCAGAGAACCATGTCGAGTGGGATCAACACCTGCCGTTGTTGAAGATGGGCTATCGCTCACAGGTGACCCGGTCTCTTGGCTAGTGCGTACGCTCTGATGTTTGTGTGCGAGCCTCGCTTACCTGTATATTCATAAATCAACGCCCCATTTGCGTTCAAATCTGTTTCTGTGACTCAGTACGTAGAAGATGTGTATGGCTGTCTTCGTGACATGGATCAGTATGCCATTCAGATGTCTGGCAGGAGTCACACTCGCGACAAGGGGGAGTATTGGCGAAAGTTCAATCCGCGAATTCATCCGAAAATTCAATGAGTTCAGTCAGGGTGGTCCTGTGTTTTGTACAAGTATGTTTTTCGGCCATCTGAGTGTATCCAGCCAGAGCGTCATCTTGATTAGCAGTGATGGCATGGTGCGAGTTCGGTCTATAGTTAGCCTGGTTTTGGTAGCTGTAGTAATATGCTCGTTCTGACCTTGTATTGCCCTTCGCACGGTGTGCTCGTTAGGTCAGCACGCGTGTCAAAGTGTTCAGAGCACGAATTAAAGTCGCTGTGCTAAATCAGAACTACGTGGCACGGCGACCAGTGGCCCATGGTCGAGTACCTTTGACAAATTAAATGGCTGGGCGTTTCTGAGCGGAAGGTGTGAATGCGCATTTGTGTTGCGAAGTCTTCACAATTCTCACTATGCTGATGCCCACAGACATCGATCTCCAGACGGGATCGAACGAGAGCCAATCCAGCAAAATAAGGAAGTGTGTTGGATGTGATCGTGCGGACGGCGGCCATGCTGGTTGTGATGCCGGTCGCGTGACCGACGGCTGGTTGCATTCCCCGGCAGTTGGCCGGTGCGCCTCTGTTCCAGATGGCGCCAGCAGCTCGGTGGTTAAGCTGAGCGTCTGGCATGCCAGAGGTAGGAGTTCGATTCCACGCGGTGAGCGCCCTTCCTGACAGGGTGAGAGGCAGGTGACGCCGTATGGCCCCAGCTGCTGATTGCGTTGTAAAGCCACAACCAACCAACCAATCGACCTCTGTTGCGTGGCATTCTTGACCTTGACGTCGGTTAGTTTTTTGGACTTATTGTTTATTGGGGTTTAGGGGCGCATCGACTGCAGTGGTCATGCAGCGCCCAGTTTTTTGGGCTTAGAGGCACATCGACTGCTTCGGTCATACAGCGCCCATTGACCTTGACGTCGTGTCTGTTCTGTCCGTGCCCACGCTGGTTTGTAATAAACGACAGTAGCATGAAGTTCAGAAAGCTTTTATTTCGGGAACGTCTACAACTTTACAAGTACAGCTCCCGGGGCCGCTCTTGAAATGTTCCCCGGCAAAATTGGCACCTCGCATGTCCGCGGCCTGCGATAAACACCGTCGTAATGCAATCCACGCATCCTGCCCCGTGGAAGCATTGCAAAATCACTCCTCTTCGGATGGTTCTCGACCATGCCCTAAGGCACACCGCACATCTCTGAAAAAAAAGCATTCGATCAACAGGCGCAAAACCAAAGTGCCCATCTAAACCAATGTTATGAGCACAACGCCTTGCTGACGCCGGCATAACGAGTGAAGCATGCTAGCGTGGGACCGTGAAGTAAAGCCTGTAAATCGTCAACGAACGCTTTGCAATTGATCTATCATCAACAGAACATTGTTATCATCTCATTGCTGGTGGTCGAACTACATATAATCGCGTGTGTGCTTGGCTTCATTCTGTATAAATTACTCTTGACAAATCTAAATGAACTTCAAGAGCCTATTGCCATATTTATATGTTGTTGAAGGCATATGTTGAATACCTACCCCGAAAGTAACAGGTATAGGTTGAAGCGGGAGCGGATGCAAGTGGCACGCTGCGGCGGCATGTACCCCTCACCCCTATGGGGAGGTGCCCTCCCCCCCCCCCCCTGGTCGGGAAAAGATGCCGCTCTTGGAAAGCTCGAGTGCATCCCCTTCCATTTTTTTATGCCAAAGGTGCCCTGAAACGACAAGGCACCCCTTTGAAGTGCAGAGGCGCCCCCCCCTCACCCCTCGAATTTTTCAACCAGGGGCTTCCCTTCGAGAGGAAAAGGAGGCCCTCCAGGAATGCCCACCTTCCCACTCCCCTCGCATTTTCAGCCAGAAGCGCTCCCCTCCCATGACAATGCCTGTATTCCCCCTTGATTGAAGATACAAGTTGCGCTTTCCATGTCGGCTTTCTCCAGACGAAGATTGTCGCACAACACCATCCGAGGGATGCTGCCTTCGGGAGGCCGAGGCAGGCTGGGCAACGTTCAATGGTGTCCAACATGGCTTCCGGATGTCAATGGTTTAACTTCTCAGTCAAATTATACGTCGGCATTTCGAGAAGTTTTCAGTTGGTATACCGTCCAATGGCAATCATACAGTACATGTGGCCAGATAACTACAACCAAATAATGTCCAGCATTCTTTCGGCTGTAATATTGCCCGAAGTATGCTTAAACTGGATAATTATATATATAGGACTGGTCAGATCAAGCGAATTTCGTCCCTCGCTTGCAGTCTATGCGGTCGTATTGCGCCTTTGTGTTAGTACATGCGTGACTAGTTTTGCGAATCGTAAAAATATTACTGCATCCTCATTCCACAACAGTCTCGACCATATTTCTAGTTGCCCCTCTCCCTCTCAGCTCTCGCACTATATCGCGATTTCTTGCCCCGTCCTTCCTTATCTTTCAATATCTATATTTGTCCGTCAATCTTCCTCTCCTGTAATGCTCAGTCTGTCTGTCTCATCTGTCTCTCTTCTTTCTTTATCTCTCTCTCTCTCTCTCTCTCTCTCTCTCTCTCTCTCTCTCTCTCTCTCTCTCTCTCTCTCTCTCTCTCTCTCTCTCTCTCTCTCTCTCTCTCTCTCTCTCTCTCTCTCTCTCTCTCTCTCTCTCTCTCTGTCTCTGTCTCTGTCTCTGTCTCTGTCTCTGTCTCTGTCTCTGTCTCTGTCTCTGTCTCTGTCTCTGTCTCTGTCTCTGTCTCTGTCTCTGTCTCTGTCTCTGTCTCTGTCTCTGTCTCTGTCTCTGTCTCTGTCTCTGTCTCTGTCTCTGTCTCTGTCTCTGTCTCTGTCTCTCTGTCTCTGTCTCTGTCTCTGTCTCTGTCTCTGTCTCTGTCTCTGTCTCTGTCTCTGTCTCTGTCTCTGTCTCTGTCTCTGTCTCTGTCTCTGTCTCTGTCTCTGTCTCTGTCTCTGTCTCTGTCTCTGTCTCTGTCTCTGTCTCTGTCTCTGTCTCTGTCTCTGTCTCTGTCTCTGTCTCTGTCTCTGTCTCTGTCTCTGTCTCTGTCTCTGTCTCTGTCTCTGTCTCTGTCTCTGTCTCTGTCTCTGTCTCTGTCTCTGTCTCTGTCTCTGTCTCTGTCTCTGTCTCTGTCTCTGTCTCTGTCTCTGTCTCTGTCTCTGTCTCTGTCTCTC